>JAHZNA010000429.1:0-12482 GCA_027743935.1 Sinodicranocentrus sp. ZH6 | reverse complement strand
AGGTATATGGACAACAGGAGTGGTGAAATTAGACACTGTGAATTGTTATGTGATGACTCATGTGAAATTCAGGAAAGGCTTGTCATTGTTTACAGGAAATGTGTAAATTACGAAACTTCATTTTATTTGTACATTTCGTTATTATTCTCAGGCAAAATCATCATCTATTTATAACTAGTATTATTTTACATACAAAATAAGTACTAAGCGGCAGCAAGATTGACTCAAATACTCAACTCAAATCTAATAATATCCGTTAATTTCATTCCATTTAATCAAACTTCTCTCGGATGATCCTCTTTTAGAATAATATTTATTTGAATAAATGAAACGCTTTATCGATAGCAGATAAGAGCTCATTGAAAAATACTCATTGGTTTGGAATGCGTAGTGAGTAAACACACACACACACCCGCCACAAAAGTTGAATACCTCTTCTGCAGTTATTGCAATGTAGGCATCTATTTCCAGAAAAAGTAGCCAACCTATTGATTTCACGATAGGTGTATTTATGTATGTCTAAATCAAGCAGTTATATTTCCCTTTAGATATCATAACAAACGGAAGTATGCATCAAAAAGCCATTCCTACATTCCTCTCCATTTTCTCCTCTTCTCCCCAAAGTCCGCGTGATAGCTGATGATGATCATATCAAATGTAGATGGAGCGAGAGAAAAGGAATTCCTTTCCAACTTTTGAAGTGATCAAAATTACTTCATTTATCCTTTCCAAAAAGTTTTCTCCCTTTTGCTGTTACCCTCAGTGGATACTTTAGATTGACGTTTGCCAGAGAGCCATAGACTAGCTGTAATGTTATCCATATCATGATATGCATTTATACTTATACACAAATACATTTAATATTGGTATATCCATACATGCTCCACTTAAATGACGACGATTATACACATATTTCTTCTTCTCCTCCTTGCATCCTGTTAGCAGATAAGCTTTCTTCACTGAACCAGTCAATGTAACAAAGTATAACGACATCGTAATTTCACCACGCACGCCTTTCCCCTTTCCACTTCTATTCAAAAAGTCATTTTTTTCTTTCTCTCTCGCTCCCTCCTCCATTTATAACTGCGGGATATGCACCCTTTGCCATTTAATAGTTGTGGGAATTCGAAATTCGGAGGAATGAATAGAGTATAATGTCTACAGACATAAATTTTACTATGGTTCACCCTACCCTGTGGAAAAAGTCATTGACTTTCTCTCCTCATACAAATCCTGAGGTCTCTGAGCTGGATTGGGAAAAGCAGGTTTTTGTTTTGCAACCGAGGAGAAAGAAACAAATGGTTGGTTGGATTCTAGTGCGGTATGTCTCGTGTATTTCATTGTGTTACAGCGTTCCACTCACACACACACACACACACACACAAGCCCAGGATGAAGTGAGTGCGTTGAGTGAAGGCTGTAAGAGACGAACGGTAATGCGATACTGATAACTAATAGCGCCTCTGAATTGCTCCTCTTTCCTCGCCTATCACTCCGCGAGCGGCAAGAACAGAAGAAAACGCGCTTTTTATCCGAACAAGAAGTAATATGGGTTGTATAAATATATATAGAGGATAAAAGTGAAGTATATTTCTACAAGCTTAATATGTTATTAGAAGATGCTTTATGCGTGTAGGATATATGCATATCTATGTGATGTATATGATATGCAGCATATATATGTACTTTTTATTTGTAGGAACAAGGTCTGAACTGGTATTCTTTCATCTCCTTGTGCCCCTCGTTTGTGGTATTGATATCATGCGAAACTCACTTATTTCCTTGAGTAAAGTAGATTCCGTAAAATATCGTATATACCCCTGTATATATAATGTTAGAGATAAATGCGTTTACTATTTCTGCCCGGTTTTTTCATCTTCTCTTCCGTACAGACAAAAGACAAGAGCTTTTGGCTTGACTGAAATCCTTCTCATTGAGAATCTTGTTAGTCTTATAGAGCAATAGGATATTCTCTGATCAAGGATTAGAGTTTATTTCTTGTTGTACGTGTATTATCTTGCGTACCCTTTAACACGCAGGTACTCCATGTCACTCATTCACGGCGCCGTATTGTGCTCTAGCTTTTCAGTACTTGTCTTAACATAAGACGTGAAGGTAAAGTACAAGCAGTTCACAAAAGTTGGGAGGAATATCTAAGAGCAATAAATTAGACTTACCCGTCGGCACAGCACTAGATATCATCAGGAAGTTAACAAAAATCCCGACAAAAAAATCCAAAAACAGAGTGAAAATGGTGGAGGAGGAATGAGAAGAAAAATATACGTTGGATACAGGGATCACACCAAAACTATGATATATATGAATCTATATATAGAGGAAAAAGTCAAAATAAGAAGAGAGAAACATGCTTGCTTCCTCTCGTTTTTTCTCTCTCGTTGTTGATAAGCACTCTCCCGTTTCTCTTTTTCTCTCTTGCTGGTTGATACATTGGTTAGTTTTTTTGAGCTTTTCGAGCGACCCTGAGATTCTTCAATTGAGAAAAGGATATTTTTCTACCATGCCCTGCCTATATCCCTGGTATCAACTTCACTCATGTCCAAATACCACCAAGAAGGAAAAGAGTGTCAGTGAGGGAAAGAAGGGGAAAGTTGGAAAAAATAGAGTTGAAGTTGAGGTAAACCTGAATGGACAAAAAAATTGACAAAAGAAGTTTCTTTTACAGAGGGAGAAAGCAAAAAGAAAAATTGATGCTGGCTCTACGACCTTTTTTCACTTTTTTCTTCCGTGTCGCCTCTGATAGGATATTTCTCCACATGCATGCATTTCACTTGACTGGTTTCTTCTNAAAAAGAAAAATTGATGCTGGCTCTACGACCTTTTTTCACTTTTTTCTTCCGTGTCGCCTCTGATAGGATATTTCTCCACATGCATGCATTTCACTTGACTGGTTTCTTCTTACTGTAAATAATGGCGAGTTGAAGTATACATCATACAGCTTAACTGCTGTAAGGTTGGCCTAAAGCAAGACAAACTTTTTCATTGCATTGAATCATCTTGGTTACTTTCGTTTGCATTTATTTTACCCAGGAAGCGAAATTTTTATAGGAAAATGGCCCACTTTTAAATTGAATCTTGCTCGGCTCCCGTCAACTACAAATTTTCTGAGGCTGGAAAGTGCAACCAGCAAATCATGTCGGATAATATGTAGATCACCTACACCTGTCGTGATGTCCCAAGCAGTGACATGTTTATGTAGAGGATAACAATTTTTTCAGTGAAAGTCTAAACGGGAGAGTGCAGATGGTGAAAAAAAAGTGTTCAAAATACTCGTGGAAGGCAGTGTGCAAACCATGTTGTGTTGGGACACTGCCGGGTAGCCTACTTTATTAGACAAAAATATATAGCCACCTGTCACACTTGACAGGCCTTATTTCCGGGGAAAAAGTTGGGGAAACAGGGAGATGAAGTAAATGCGGCTAAAGAGGATAATTTTTAATGCCAAATCAAAAGTTCCCACAAAAAATCATCATATTCGTCTCCCGCAGAGATAGGAATGCGCATGGTATTGACTAAAGAGAATAAAATATTTTTTTGCAGCAAATAAATAGGCAACCGCGCAGGTCATGCGTTTCCGGCATATGCACGTAATCTTTAACAGGGAATTCTTCTCTTCTCTTTCGTATTTGTTTTCGTATACGAGTTTTTAGTCTTACCTGCGTCCAGTGAAGGGCTGCGATTATATCTAGAAGCGCGAAGTTGGCTGGAGATTTGAAGAATCCGTCGGAGTTTGCGTTTAGAAAACCTACAAAAGGCACAAGAAACTAATTAGAAATTGTCATTAAAGTTGTATGACATGAGCTAATGGAAAAAAATGTGAATGATTCTTACTTACCTAGAATACCAACTCTATAATTTATCGTGACGACTATAACGTTCATTTGACTGACGAACATGGAAGGATCGTATGGGTGACCAGCACCATATGCAAAATCTTCCCCGTGGACGAACACAACAACAGCCAATGGTCCATTGTTCTTCCCATTAGCCACTGGAATAAAAGGAACAAGAGGGAAATCATAAAAGTAATGTTGGGCCAAGTCATCAAAAACTCATTTCCGAAATTACTGTCACTTTATGATCCTATTAGCTCTACTCTACTTCCTGCTGTGTGTGTGTGTGTGTGTGTGTTCGCTTGACGGAACTTTCTCCATGTTCAACATAACTTAACATTTACTCATGTTATTTATTGTGGTGATGTGATGAGGTTTTTGTACTGATTCAACAGAGTGACATGAGCATGACATGATTTATATAAGAGTGAAAGTTCTCCTGTACCCTGTGTGATTTCTCTTAAATATAATATTCACTTGGTGGTTTGGTGGGAAAGTTATTTATTTAGATTTACATGAAAAAACAATTTTCTCTGGGTGGTTATTGCTCCCCATTTTTTTATAACTTGGGCATCTGTTCAAATACAAGGTTATTTATTATTTAGTCGCCTTTATCCAAGCTGACTGTTGAGAGTATACCTAATAGCATGGGTAATTTTTAATGTGTTCTGCCACTAGCAGTAAAAGACTACATGCAAGTGTTCTGGTTCCCACATTTTTAATATTAAAAGAGGGAAAACACTGTTTAACTTTACGCAAATAAACATAGGGTCTTGACTGCTTAAATGAAATTTAAAGGATGATTGGTGTAACGTTCTTTAATTATATACGCCAACAACGCGCTATAATGACGCTCCAAAGTTATACAATTCCAAGAAGAAAATAATTACAGTTTGTTTTTCCTTTCCTTGAAAATTATTTATTTCCAAGAATTTACCTGTTTGTTTTGAGTAACATTGCGTTCCCCGTAAAATGGCTGAGTAAAAACACAAATAGAATTCCCCCTTTTACCATCTATTTTGCCATTATACTCTCCTTCTATTTTACTACCAGACTTCCACCTGTTCACGGGAGAAAGGGGGGGAAAGTAAATGAAATTACGATGCTGAGCATTCCCGTGTCACTTTCTCTTTCCACTTAATCATCATTTGACGTGCACTACATGACGCTCAGTAATGATGATAACTGTTTGATGAGAAAAGAGAGGTAGAGGTGATACAAATGAAAGAAAAAAAGATGTGACAATATTAGTAGAGCGTTTGTGCAAATGATGATGATCACGATGATGAGAGAGAGGGAAGAAGGATGAAGAATAGAATACTAGAGAACAAAAGGAGTAGGAGCTAGCCGAAGTCATTGGTTTGACATTTCCTCCTAGTTATTAATATACCTAGAATGAATGAGAAGAAGATACCTATCAATTTTTTTCCTTTGTACAGACGCGCTACACGGGTACATTGTCGCGTCAGCATGAAGAGTTTTACTTTCACTATCTGGTATATATGAATGGGAAGATATTATATGAAGTGTTCACTGTATTTGTAACGCAGCAGGAAGAAGCGAGTATCTTATCGAAACAAGAATGTTGATACTTCACCAGAGAACCAGACTCTCATTTCTCTCTAGCTGTGCATCTGTGGAGGAAAGTCATCACGGTGTCTGTCTAGATTTTCGAGAGAGACGAAATGAGGAAGTCTGGAGAAGACTGGAAAAGCAGTGAACCAAGGGAAAGGGAGATCGACTCGAAAATGAAAGGGAGAGTATGTGACGGCATTGCAGAGTACATGTCTAAATGCAATGGTGAATCCTTATTTGATGGAGAAAGGTTCATATTGAAAGGATGTGAGAGGAAGTGAAATCCTTTTCATAAGGAAAACAGGGTATGATGATGTTTCTCTCTTATACGATACGTACCTGATCAAGATCGAGTGTTGTGATAGTTCCATCCAAAGTATACAAGAAAATATCTAGCTTAATATTTCTTTGGTGTAAGAAGGAGATGAGAGAAAAAGGTTTCGAGGAAAGAAGGATTTTTCTAAGAAAGCGGGAGAAAGAAAAGGTGCAATCAAGCGTGAGCAGAAGTGTCAAAAGATCCACATGCACTGAAATACACAAGGGAATAACATCTTTTGCATTTTACTGGAGAACTGGGAGGATCTGCTAGAGAACATTGAAGATGTGTATTGTTGTAAATTGGGAAAAATAAAGATATGTGAACTTGATGGAAGACATTTTTTTAAAAAAATGGTGTTGTCTGTTCTTCTGAAAGTCAACATTAACGCATCAAATTGCATATGTAATCTCAATCTGCATATAGATACAAATAATATGGCACATAAATACTTATTATCGACTTTATGGTCATCCAAACATTACATCCATTCAGTAAAATTTCCTCACATTTAAAACTCTGAATAATCAAAAATGATTAAAGTTAAACCTCTGAACAATTTCCTTTCCTCTAGTCCTCTGCATTCATATTCATAATTTTTTCCCCTAATTTTCATGCAAAAGTGCGTCTTGCTAATGAATCTTAAAACACTGGTGTACATCCCTTCCATCATAGCTCTTGGCAGGGGTTGGTAAACCAACAAAAGTAGAAGAAAAATTTGGATTAGATAAAGTTGTAATAATAAGGAAATGAAAGGAATAAAAAAGGGGAAAAGTTTGTGCTTTCCAGTTTCCTCTTTACAAGTTAAGAATGACTTTAGACGGGAATTGAGGGAAAGTACTAACAAGAAGAGGAAAAGAACAAGTTAAAAAAGAAGTGAGAATATATACAGATATATGTAAAAACTCACAAATGCTAGATCCAAGTTAACTTTACTATTAGTGTAATATACATTGGGAACTTGGGTTTTTACAAGAAGTTGCCAGATGAGCTGCCGGGTTACACCCGTCAGGAAAAAGTTACTTTACTCTTTTTTGAAATAGAGCCAAGCAAGCTTGTAAGAATAAATGTTTCACTTGTCTCTCTTTAAATCTCTAGCGAGGCGAGATCATGTTAAAATTGGAGAAAAACCGGGGCTATGCATGTCACATGCACATTATATCCGCCACGTTGTAAAAGTCATGTTGATATGTATGTACCTATTCGTATGTATATTCAACATTTTTAGATTCGCATTCATAATTTTTTATACTTTTATTATTTTTTCAGCAAAATTCCCACTCTGGGTTGTAATGCATGGAAAAATGCAACTGTAGTCATTCTCCGTGTCATTCTCCGATTGTGAATTTTAATAAAAGTCAGTCAAATGGTCGTGGTCACAAGCCACAGTGAAGTAAAGCATATATGCATCCATGAATATATTAAAATTACAGTGAAAGTCTTTTTATCCAGGGAGAGAAATAATGCTCATTTTCGAGCTTCGCAGTTTTACCAGCAATAAACCATACGTTGGTGAAAATATTCTCATGCTCTTTTCTCCCTTCGTATGGAAACCCACTCATGGAGCCAATCTCCCAAAAAATATCTGCACTGTTTTTTTAGTCTTTTGATGAGTGAGTGGGAATGAATAGAGGAAAATTGTTAGACGATGGATTAAAGTAATATCCGCGATGGAATATGGGTGGGAAGTGGGAGCACATTTTTATATCCTCATATCCTCATATACTTAATGTCTAGGCTGTTTCCTCCTTTCATTCTTCCTCCGTTTCCCGTTGTAGTCGATGGAAAGGCAAAAGAAAGAAGTTTGCTAAATGACAGAATGGAAATGGAGTTATCGATTTAGTTCACCAAAAGCGGTGACTCTACTATTGTGGCTAGCAATGGTCTAAATTTCTTTTTGGATTTTTTTGATTCCTCAGAAGAAGAAAAGCAGGGCTTCTACATTTTCAATATTCCATGTCGTTTGGAAATCAAAATGAGGATATATTTTTCCACTTTATAGCCAATCCTTTAGTTATATCCTACGGGAATGAATTTTTTTGATGGAAACATCACCCATTTCAATTTCCTCATATGAAAAAAACGCAAATCTACGAGGAAAAATTTATGCATAGCGTTATAATATCATATATCAAATGACTATAAGGAAATATCACCCCCTTTTCCAAACTTCTTTCTGCTGCTGACCTTTATCTAAAAAAATTGAGATTTTTTAGCGGCAAAAACTCGTAAGAATTTACCAGTGTGCATGACATAATGTCCATAATGTATGCATGGTTCACAATCCTTTATAAATTCCGTCTTTCATGTCTTTCCAATTGGATGACTCCTTCCTGGAAGGGATAGCATATCAAAAAAGAGCGAAATCAGGTTAGTAAGTCGACCATCACATGAAAAGTAGGGAGAGACGGTTGTTTCCTCGCGGTTCGCTGGACTTTAACAAAAAAGGCTAAACAGATTGCCTGTAATTTGAGTGCGAGGGTTTCAAGTGAAATACTGGAAATTGGGGTGGAAGGTAGGAAAAAAGTAGTTTTTCCTCGAGAAGGAAAAGGTAAACTTCTCGTACGAAGTGATGATTATGATTCACAGAATGTAGCTTATGTACATGAAATTGCATGACTTTTACCTTTCCCCTTTTAACTTTTACCCCCAAAGGCTCGTTTTGTTTTGTGGATGAGAGAGAAAGTGAAACAGGAGAAAATATATTCAGTTTACAAATTTCTCCACCGGAGCTGACAACTGACAAGTCCCTGTAGGAACAAATAGGTTGAAAGTAGGGAAAGTGGGAATAAAAAATCTAGTCTTCATATATTTCCCCACTTTATTCAAACTTTTAAATTCCCACCTGGTTTTCCCCCTGATTAACTTATGACGCAAGAAACTTGTGAAATTGTATAATAGACTGATATTTTTAGACAACATTTTCTCCAAACTATTGCCTACTCTTACAGTAATGTGTGTTTGAAAAAGTTCTCCAACGAGACTCTATATAAAGCTTGGTTATATATACCTACTTATTTTGTTTGCTTAACACCAGCATGAAAATAAAAACACAGTTACACTTTCACTCTGCCAGCCTTGTTAACTTCGGATTACACAAGGAATACTGTTTTCCTTACGCACTTGGGCTGCTTGCCTAATCATTAATTTCGTCTGAGTAGAACTTTCTCATTTTTTTTCGTCTGTCGACTTTCTCCAACTTTCGATCATGATCCACTTACATCGAGGTTCATTCAAGTTGAGAATGATACAAAAAGAGTAAAAATACTCGCATATGTTAAAGTTACTCGGATATGTTTCACTTTTTTCTCCCTTTGAGAAAAGGAGTAAGTGACAGCTTCCTTATTCATGAAAGTTTTTTTCTTATAGCATTTCACAAGTTTTGACTGGAAAAGGAGTAAGTCTGGCTAGAAAAAAATATCCAACGCATTTTCTAGTTTGGTTGGCAGTTTTTTTCTAGATTTATAGTCAGCTTATACCCCTCCCATAATATGAAGAGGAGTAACAAGCCTGTCTAAATTTATTGTCCGTAAAAGGGCAGTCAGTGTGGTTCCTTGTCTTCTCTTTGTCAGACTTGTTATTATGAAGGGTAAGGAAGCGTGTATAAAGTTGATGGGGGAATAGACATTGACGGCAATTTAGAAAAGAAAATACAAAAACTTTCCCCTCTCCTAGAGAAACTCTTACTGTACGAAAAAATCCATCCTACTTACTAACTATGAGAGAAGGAATGAATATTTTTCTCTTGTATTATCGTTTTACCACACTCCATCAACAACTGCTCACATGCAAACTCACACGTAGACTTGCCCCTTTATAATAAATGATGCTTAGAGTTTCGTCAATATATTTTCTATAAAAAAGACGTATAACGACCTTGGATACTTTTGTTTTTACAAACCTCCCAGTTAAAAAAAAGAAAGTTGTAGCGTAAAGATATAAATAAACTTTTTTACTCCTATGATACTGTCACACATGAAGGGAAACAAGGGAAAATGTTTGGTGTATTGTATGAGCTTCATATTTGCTAGGGACTCGGGAAGAGAAAAAAGTTGAGTTTTAAAATTGGCGGAAAGAATAGGAATTTACAGAGTACAATTTTCTCTCTTTTCTTGACGCCTTTAAAATCCTCCTTGCGAACGTTTATGGGAGTTTGAGCTTTTTACAAGTTTCCTTCTTGACGTTTTATGACAACAAGCTAAATAAACAATGGGTGCATTTAAATTATTATGAATCCCATATCCGCCACAACAGTCAGAGGAATAAATAGAGGGAGAAAGGATGGCAAGCTCTTTTAAATATTTATGCATCAAAAGCATCCCAATTTTTAGAGCCTTTGCAGAAGCAAAAAAGAATTTTCAGAGAAAAAGGAATGAAAACGTGCAAAAAAAGCAATCTCCCATAATAATCTTCACGGACGAGGAGACACTTTTATCTGAGGAATGTGTGTACGTACGATGTACACACTCACATAATAATTTCACACAGAAGAAGCTATATAATTCAACATGTACTTCCTTCCAGAATCTTCACATAATTTCGTAAGCTCCTTTCCTCTCTCCTTCAGTTATTCGCGCTATTCCGTTTTTCTTTTCATTCGCCTCGTCGCTCCCTTTTGCTAGGCAGAGTGTCAACTGAGTGTGGGGCGTCCGCCCAACTTGAAGCTTTCACTTTTCCTCTTTATGCATTCATTCATTCATTCCATGGGAAATTCAACGGGCTTCGGATTACATTCGAATAATTTCTGCATTAATGTCACTCAACTAAGACTTGTACCATCCATATTTTGTTTTACTTGCCATTCACATCTGCTCTCGGCATTGGATCCGAAGAGTATAATATATGAAAATGGAGGAATACACACACTATAAAATAAATAATGGGCTTCTCCTTCACGGCCAGTTTTGCAAAATGTACTAGGCTCTCCGCTCCCGCTTACCTTGCTCTCTCAAGTCATCCATTCAAAGTTATGAAATGACAGTGAAAAGTCGTGCACATTAATGCAGATTATATTTTCTCTGGAAGGAAATCCATGTTGAGGAAAATGCGCATGCAATGCTCAGTCTTTACTTGGGGGAAATTAGGAAAAAGCGGCTAGAAATAGACATGACGAGTTTTTTGGGGAGAGTTATTCATATTTAAATGAGATTTCAGATAATGAATGATTTGAGAGCGTGAAAATGGGAAAGAAATTTCTTACACAATGTATTCCTCTAGCTTTTGAGTAAATTATGCTGAAGGATTGGGAATGGGACATTGTTCCAGATTTGAGTTTTTGTTACATGTATTCTCGAGAGAAAACGGATTCTTTTTTGTTCAGAACTGGGAACACTTTTTTTACCCTAGATATTTCCTGTTTGTGAGAATTAGTGCGAAGATTTTGCAAGTCGGTTAGAGGATGTTGCCAAATTTCTTTACAAAATCCCGGAATTTCATAAAAATACATAGAGTTCATCCCAATGGAGGATATTAAGATAAGAGAAATTGGGGTGAGAAGAGTTCTTTTTGCGTTTTACCGTTTTAGTGTACAGCTCTTTTAGCTGGTGCATATTGAGCAAGCTATAGCTCATTATGTTGGGTGAAAGTTGAGACATCTTCTTTTTTATTCATTCATTCTTTCTTCATTTTTCCATTCCATCTTTTTCCTCTCTTCTAAGTCATTCATATGAGCCAAGCATTAAGCTGGTTGAAAGGATAGCAAATGAGCTGGAAATGCTTTTTTCACGATTCTCTCTCCCTCCGCGATTTCCTGTCGACTTGCAATTCGCACTATAAGCGGAGTCAATATCAATAATATATAAAAAAAGAGGGAGAATAACACAGGAGAAAAAATAAAATGGGATAGAAAGTTAGTGACGATGTGGGAGATCCGTTTGAGCATATCTTGTTCTGCTCTCTCTATTTTCCCATGAATGGGATTTCCCACAGTTTAAAGGAATAACATAGGGAACCATTTAAAAGGTTATATATCTCTCATTTGTATTATATATGAGGGAAGAACAAGATAAAATCCTATTCAGCATAAATCTCAGCTTTTGTGTGAGCGCTCTAGTAAATCCTGGAATTTCAATGGGAGTGACGAATGCCTAGTCTGGATAGGGTTGAGAGATTGCCTTATAGTATTTGATGTATATGCGGGTGAGTGTGTATGTGTGTTCCAAAATTACTCAATCGGAAAGCAGTAAAGATGCCGAAACGGCAGGCGAAACCCTGTCTGGAATTTTTTTAAACCGAGAATCGTAAAAGAGGAAGGAAGAAGGAGTCAAATATATTTTTTATGATAGGAACCATTCCCGGACACCTCGGAATGTAGGAGCTTGCTGGGAGAAAGACGTAAAAAGCCAAAGTCAATCCTGAGCATGCAAAATAAGGAAGGGCTAAATCACTGGAAGTTATAGATCCATCAAGGTTTTACAGGATCGATATATATAGGTTATAAGAGTAGAATTGTGGAATGGAAAGCTTATGTATATGTGAAGTGAACTAAAGGGTACGTATAAGGATAATAATTTTAATGGGAGTTTTTTAAGGGGTTTTTAAAAAGAATAAATTACAATCGTGTATAAAGGGACTATTACACGCATAGTCTAGATCTTAGAAGTAATTAATTACGATAGACATTTCTTCAAAAAATGTTCCCTGGAAAGGATGGTAAAGCTGTAGCCTACACACTAGATTGTGTAATAAAATGTACACAGGGATTTTGAAATTGGCTAGTTCCAATATGAAACAAGCAAGTT
>JAHZNA010000428.1:0-30160 GCA_027743935.1 Sinodicranocentrus sp. ZH6 | reverse complement strand
TTTTAGACAAATTTGTAGTCCGCAAAAACTATTTACCAAACTGTCCGCAGGATCTTCCCTTCGTCCGCAGAAAATATTTAAGTCATTTTTTTAAAACACATTTCAGTTGGGTTCGGGGATGACGTGCCAAGGACGCCGCTGTAACTTGACCATATATGTTATAATAACAATAATATTGATACAATTTAACACTTTCTTTCTAACAAACCGCACAGGGGAAAGGTGGTAGGAACGTTATGTGCCGTAGCAGGGGTAAGTGATGAGCATGATAAAATATGAACAAATAAATGACTATTACTATTTTATTTTTTATTTATTTATTTATACATACAAGAGGAACCCTAATACAGGTACTAAACTAAATAAATTGAAACTTGCAGGTGCTGACGATAGCCTTGCCAGTTCCAGTAATAGTATCAAACTTTAACTTTTTCTACCACCAAGCGATAGACGAGCACGCTCTCAGGTGGATTAGCATCAACCACGTCGCGTCTTGCCCTAACAGGTTGGTTTTTCGCAAATCTTCCAGCATAATTCGTTGTATTCGTGTTTTATTTATTTAGACCTGCTGGCTACGATGAGAAAAATCGGGATGACGATGAAGATGACACGTGAGATTAATCTTTCGGAGATGCTTTCACCAACACGAGTTTCATGAATTACAACAAAAAGTGGTCGCATTCCCGTAAAAAAAGAAGAATGACGGTCACATTCCCGTAAAAAAAGAAGAATGACGGTCGCATTCCCGTAAAAAGAAGAATAATAATAATGCAACAATTATAAGATTTATCTGTTCAAACATTTTATTCCGATTAAAAATAAAACTGATTGTGAAACCCCAAAAAAATCTCACATAACCCCATCTACGAAATACTGTCAGTATCAGAGAGAGCAGGGCAAATGGCATCTTCCACCACCTGTCCAGCAGAAGCGACGATGATATCCCCAGCAGCCCTACGCTTGCAAACGCCTTCAACGACAGCCAAGTTGCCCCCGAACCTGCGAATGCGCTGCTCATAATCGCCACCACTACTACCTCTGATCTTTCCGTTACTCCCAGGGGAGTTGACAATGTCAGAGATGTCGATGACAGAAGACCCAGAGGCAGGTCTCAGATCGGTACGGTCGATTTCCTCTTGGAAAATAGCAGAGACAGTGGCGACAGTGACGATGACAGGTTCCTGGAGTCCGTCCATGACCCTCTTAGACGAGCTGGAGGATGACGATCGAGCAGACCTCCTAGGCAGGTCCGCCCCACCCAAATGCTCCTCGTCTATCCTGTGCAAGTGACCTCCTATCCCGTTTCCAGCGAGCATCCTCGTAACGAGCGGGTCCATCGTGGTTGTGTGGTTATCTAGTAGGGACTCCACTGATCTCAGTTTTTCCTCGTCATCCCGGTTCTCAATCTCCAGCTCGGATGTTTGGAGGTCAGGTAGGCTCAGCGTGACGAACTCGAGTTTCCTCGTGATGTAGTCCTTTGCTTCTTCCTTGGATCGGCGTCTCGTGACCAGGAACAGTGCAAAGTGAGTCACTGCTAACACCAGCAGCGAGACCAACAGGATCGAGTAGAACACGTACAAACGGATTCTCCTCGTGTAGCACTTATCGTTGCAGTCGTCTGGGAACATTTTTATATTTTTATTTAAGATTTCCACTGCCACGTCTTTGATCGTGTACTTGTTGATTAACTGTGCTTGTTGTTGTGATAATGAGTAGGTCGGATACCGTATCGATCAGTTCTTCTTTGAATATTTTTGCTTGCACGCAACGGTTGCGTGTCGAAATTTGTCTCATGTTTTTAAATACATGTCATTATTATGGCGTGAGCGTGTATTGATTTTTATCTGCTTATTTATTACTCTTCACACATCCAAAATAAAATAAATTCCACAACCAGGTTCCAAAAAAATATATGGGAAACGTTAAGATTATATTCAACACCGTATTACACGTCTATGTTGGCAAATACACCGATCCGAACTGCGATCAATATTTTATAAATAATGAATTTATTATAGGATTCCACTCCAGTGTTTTACAAAAAGGTTATTTTTTACTTCACGTTATTTAATGATGTCATGTAATAAAACCACAAATGAAACCTGAAATGATTGATGAAAATTATTAACATTTTAAAAGTTATTAATAAATGAACCTGTCCAAAACGGAATAAAATCTCATTCAGCATCACCGACCCTCAACCTGAGGAACTCGTCGACGACCTCTCTCCTGACACTCTTGTCAACCCTGGCGACAAACAACTCGAGCCTGAGCCCTTTCTTAGCAGTGAGGACGAGAATGTCAGTCTCGGTGAGTTTCCCACCGTTGATCCTCAAGTTCCTGAGTTTGGTGACAGGACCGATTTCCCTGAACAGTCTGTTGAGCGAGTTCCAGTGTGAAAAGTGTAGCGACTCTAGATTCTCAGCAGACCTGATAAGCCCGATGACAGAGTTGTCGAAGGTAGCGAGGAAGTTCTTACAGGGATTAGCGTTCCTCAGACTGAGACTAACGAGGGAAGGCAGGTGTCCAGTGTGGTCCAGCTTCTGAGTGCAAGTACTAACGCACATGGCTTCGAAGCTCTGCTCAGGGATCCTCGAGACACTCAGGTGCTTCAGACTCTTCATGTGACAGTTGATGGTCCTGATCGAAGACTCAAAGTGTTTGCTGTCGATAACGATCTTGAGCGAAGTTATCGTCGGGATCGACAGCGCTTTGTAGAACCATGTCGTTGGTTTCTGCAGTCTCGGGATCTTTATGTAAATCCGGTCCACTGGGAAGTCTGCAGACCTGTTTGTCAGCTCCAGTAACCTTTTCAACTCACACTCTTGGGTTACCACTCGGTGGATAGGGAGGGAGCGCAGCTTGGATGTCGCTATCCTGTTCCACGTCTTGCACACCAGTCTGTTTCTCAGCAGCTCACTTCTCGAGTCCGTGTAACTGAAGATCTTCGAGACTATCTGTTATTACGATTAAATTTGTTTTTAATTGGGGCTTAACTAAATTTCACAGGTTGTTGGGCTAGTTAAATTAACACTCGGGTTTATTATCGGTGTTAGCAAACGCTTGTTAACAATTTCAATCAAAATATTATAACGCTTGTTAACAATTTCAATCAAAATAATAGTACCAGAGTGTTCAAAACAGGGTTATACTGCAGACTGTTGATGAGCTCCTCATTATTATGTAAATCGACCTGACTGGAAGAAGAAGAAATCCTGAGCCGCTGCATAACTCTAGTGAGCAGCCCCATGGTTAAGCGAGTTGTGAGAGATGGAGAGAACGCGACTCTTGTTTTTCTTTAAAGAGGTCAAGGATCAAATGCTGATAATGCATGCATGAGAAAATGTGTGCACACATCAAGTTATACATATTCTTTCATTTATTCATATAAGCCTTCTTACAAAAACTTGTACCATCGATGCACTTTCTCACTAAATATTATAACTCTCCAGCAGTGGAATTATTGTCCTCGTCTTCTGTCTGAGGTTGGTTCACAGAGTCCCGTTTCACTACATGGATCTTCCTGTTGCACAGGCACGCCACGTACGACAGGTCACCGAAGCTCACTGAAAGCAGTCTTGTTTAATTATCCCATCGAAATTTACAACACTAAATCATCGACAAATTATGAACTTACCAGTGACCCGGTTCCATTTTGGAACGATCCCTCCACAAGAAGCGTCGCCTCCTTGTTGATTATTACCCGAGTCGCTGACGACAGCAGCCGCGTTGACATGCCCGTTGACACTGTTAACTTGACTTGCTTGTCGGAAGTCGACAGGGAGGGAGTGGGATATCAGCGATATCACTGTCTGCGCCACTTGCTCGGAGCTTGACAGCTCACCTGTCGACTGTATTTTTTTTGTTTGTTTACATTTTTTTTGCATTTTATGAAAATAATATTTTTTAAACAAGACCTTACAGACACAATTGAGCCGTCTTCGTGAAGTATCATAGAGCCCTTCTGGCCCTCCACCTTGTCGAGGTGTACCATCACACTTTTTACTCGTTTCAGTTTTAAATCGGGTAGGAGTTTTTTTTATTTTATTATTCTTGTTTTGTCATCTGATGTGTGTGTGTTTGTGTGCGAGCGAGTGTGTGCTTGATCCTTTCTTTTCTTTTCACTTTTTTACATGCATGCTGCTCACATGTTTGTCATGTCTGTGTGGCTGAAGTATTCGCTTGTTATATGGTATTTCGTGTCTCTAATTTCACTTTTATGCCACATCATTTAACTTGGGTTTTTGTGACATTTTTTTTATATCAACATATTCATATGAAATAATAATAAAATTATGCAGATTCGCAAATGACATAAGTATGAGTCATAAACTAACTAAAACAAAATAACTCGCCCATTTGAAAAAAAAACACAATTAATTTATGCATGATGACACTTGCCCTCAGAAAAACGTCAATGAAAACAGAAGAAAAAAATTTCAGTAATGATCCCGATATTTATTCCACATCAAAAACGAATAATGTATATTCAAAAACACAACTAGGACCCATCGAACTCATCCTCAGCGCCAGCGATCCAATCACCGACAGTTTTGCTTCCGTCAGCCCCAACCCAAAGGACGGAGTAAAGCACAAGAAACTCGAAGACCCCAATACCCACCCCACAAGCGACATCAAGGACGTGGTGTCTCCTGAGCAGGACCCTGGATATCGAAACGAGAGCAGCCCAAGCGTACAGAAACACAGCTACAGGAAGAAGTGACCCGAACCACGTCAAGTGGGTGAAGAAGAAGGCGAGGAACACAGCTCTGGTTGCGTGTCCTGAGGGGAAACTGAACTTGTCGGGGCCGTGGGCAAAAAACATGTCGTCCTTGTTGGAGGGTGGGCGGTGCCGGCGCGTGACGGCTTTTAAAAGCGCTATCACGATTACGTCGTATAGCAGGCCTGTTTGAATTTAAATATCGGCTTGTTAGACGAGTGTTCTTGTTGTAACCTGAAATTTATATATGTACCGAGTAGTAGGTTGACTTGAACCTCCCTGCAGCACCGAGTCAGGTAGATCGAGATCAACGAAATTCCGAACCACGGGATGCCGTGGCAAGAGATCTAAAACATGTTATTAGGTTTTGTTTATACCAGACATTTTTTGATTCCGACAGTACTCATGCTCGACAGTTTGTTTGTAAAAATACATGATTAAATTCGACAGTACTCATGCTCGACATTTTGTGGTGTAAAGAATTAAATTCAGCAGTACTCGACAAATTACCTCAAGCACCTTCATGTAGCTCCTGTACACCTGAGTGCTCAGACTCGGGTATTTGGCGAAAGCAGTGTCGACGCATTTTTTGGTTAAGGCGACGTCCCAGGACAGTAGGTGTTTAACGGGGCCAGGCACCCTGTCATCCTCGTCACTCCCCATAATTGTTCAGTTCAGTCTTTATAAAACTCTGTTGTTGATTGTGCACATGTCTGAATAAGCGGCTTTCGAAAAAAAAATGATTGGAACAAAGCTGAGCTCTATTATATAGGTCGGTTTTAAGTATGTACAGCTGATATGAAAAGTGTGTGATGATGAGATGTGTGTGCAGAAGAGAGAGTCTCGGACGGAGATACCGATACTTGTTTGTGTAGGTGTGTGCAATCAAACGATGTATAGGACTTTTTTTTGTGCTGTAGTAAAAGTGACTCATTTTGATTCATTCTCCTCATCTTGTTTCTCATCGTCTCTCTTTTTCCGACTCGAGTATGATGCGAACGTGATGTGTGGAGGATGTAAGGAATTTTCCATTTTTCGTACACTTATGAAAAAAAATAACGCTTTCTCATGAAAAAATAAAATAACATCAGTCACGAAAGATGAAAAAGTCACGAAAACTAAAACGAGACGCATAGTGTAATCATGAATGAGTAAAGTGAATCTTGTTGACGGATAAGTTGTCTATATACACCTGATTGCGAGTATACAGTATGACCGGTTTAATGTATAACGGGCATTTGATCGTGTGGTATCGAGAGGAATGTACGTTGATCGGACTTTTTCCGAGTGAAAGTAGATGTATATGCGTGCACGTCTCCTTTTTCGGTATATATACGAGACAGAGAGACTAAATTTTTTTGTTCTTCTTCTCCTCCTCCTCCGATCACTCTCTCTTACAAGATCAAGAGAGAAGGAGAAGACGGGAAGGCGCAGGCGAGAAACAAGGAGCACCCCGACTGTCAAAAATGGATTCCATATACTATCTCCGTTATTATATATATTCTCGAAATTAGGGCGAAATGGAACATATATCCCATATATAGAACTCCTAAAAACTACGGTTCCCAAAAATATCCTTTTTTCGTTACGATTGAATAAAATAATAATTAGTTTCTTTTTTATAATTATTATAGAGACTCGAGTCCCTTTCTTTATTACTCTGTCGACCGTCTTTCTTTTTTTAGTTACTTTTTTTAACCATTTTCAAAATTATTGTGGAGTGATTGTGTGAAAGTGTGAGAGGGGTTCTAGCCCTGATTATTATTACTATATTATACCCGTCATGAGTTGATTTATAACCACTCTTTTCCTCTCTGGCTCACTTGCCGATATACACATGTAAGTCGCTTTGATTGATTTGGGCTCTCCGATTTGCATTTTATTGCGCCACCGATGTTCATTGCATTTCTATTCACTCACTATTTCATGCTCTCTTCGCTTATCTCCAATTTTCTTGGGTTCACGTTTTCTACATTATTCTCTTCGAATTTTAAATCTATCTTGCGCAATTGTTTGCCCTTGGTATCGTTTTTTATAATCCCTCACAATATTTTGACTACCTGGAAAAGCACCAAAAATTTGTGTTCAAGATGATTTTGACTTTCTTGATATGGGTTATAGTGTTCGACAATGAATTATTATACATTTTTATTTGCCTTCTACACCACAAACTATATTTACACCTTGTTAGGGTAAATCGCATCGAAATTACTTTCTCCGGATCATGAAATTAATCTTTCTCCAAATTCACTATTTTCTTCCAACTGGCTGGCAATTGACAAACATGTTTTATACCATTTTGAATTTTCAAGTAAATTATACATTTTTGAACTACATATTTCCCCGGATTCCATCTGGAATCCGTGGAATTTAAAAAATAATTTCACCGAGAATGAGAAAAAATTATATTTCAAAATTAAGTGAAAACTAGGTGAATACCCGGAAATTACAGAAAAAATCTATGTTTCCTACAATATTCAATTTATACCATGCGACGTACATTACATAGGCACGTATTTCGGTAGCTATAGGAGTAAATAGTAGTAGGAATTTATATAACGGCTGTTGCTCAGGTAACTTTTAAGTTGCTTGCTGTTGCACGCTTAAAAGTTTATACAAAAGGCAGGCCATGTTTAATATTTTACTAAATTGATTTCGATTTCAAAATAGCACATCAGCTCGAGTGATTCCGCCACTATGTATCAGAGCATTTTTGATTTCCAAGCATTTTAGGCATTTCTGAGTTATCTCGGATTTGACGCAATAACAAACTTCTTGAACATGAAGCAAACTTCGTTATCAGTTAAAAACTCAACTTAGGTTATAGTTGCATGTAAACAAGATGCGAACTAATTTGATGTAAATCTGACAGCGCCAAACGAGGGGTGTTGATTGTGCGATGCTTTGGGAGGGCGGCTTGGTGGCGGCATGCCTCCGCCGCAGCGTAACCATTCACCGAAACCCGCAAAAGGTCCGAGAATCACAGTATTATATTCAGCCAGAGGAACCGTACGCAACGACGACGACTCAACAAGACTTGGAGAAAGCAGTGCAACGAGAATACTCGAAAGGACGACAATTAGAAAAGTTAGTGACTCGAGGAGCAGGACAATTATTGGAAGAAAGCTACAAACCCGACAATCCGTATTATTACAACAGAGGCTCAGTTCAACAGACAACTGCGATAGTAGTGGCAGTACTAATACAGTTAATAGTAATAATAATTTCCAGGAATTTACCACCACGGTTCACAAACGAACATCAGCAGCAGCAGCCACCAGATGTTGTCCAAAGACTGTCGCTCTCGTCGTCTTTGTGTTCCTGTCTTGTGTCGTGCCACTGAGCACACCGTCCAGCAGCCCTACTACTTCATCAAGCTCATCATCATCATCATCATCACCACCACCACCACTCTTTTCACACGACTCAGGAGAAGATCAAACCGGTGGTGGTGGTGGTGCTGGTGCAGAAAACGAGGAGTTGTGTGCATCTGCCAAGAAATGGATATCTACAAAGGGATCCTTCTGCTTCACTCTCAGGGAGAGTCCCTTTCTCAAAAATGTCTCCGAACTCCAGAGGAGGGAGAAGAGGGCTATTCAAATGTTTTGCGACATGGACAGGATCCTAGAGAAGGTCGACTGCGCTCAGCCATACTCTGTCAACGTCAACAGGAGGCAGTGCTGGTTGTGTCGGGTTAGTCTACCGTTTTTTTATATTCTTCTGTCCACTTGACTTTTACGTTCTGTATCGGAATCGTTGCAGCAGACTCGGTCCTTAAAAAATATGACAAATTCCGAAAAATTTTAAACAATTTTTAAAACACTGCAAAGAAGTTGAATTATAAAGACTAGAATGTACAATAAAGCGAACTTAACAAGGTTAAAAATTACGTGAAAGCTATTACTTTTTGGGACCTGTTTTGGGAAAGAGACCGTTATTCCGTTTTGACGGAAGTACGAATGTCTCCTAAGGAATTTTAACCATTTGCATGCATGTGATTTTTTCCAGTTTTAAGTCCGCTTTAAATGTGAGAGTTTTAAGGTCTTTTGCTACTCGATAGTATTAATGCATCTGACCATGCTTTCTCCAGCATTCACGTGCATGACAAAATGACCTTTAAATTACTCACATGATTGTGTGTGAAAACAGAAGCCGTTGATAATGTTTGTGTGTGAAAACAGAAGCCGTTGATAATGTTTGTGTGTGAAAACAGAAGCCGTTGATTGTGATAATGTTTGTGTGTACAGGAGGCGTACAGGGACTGGGCATGCGCGATGACGACGGACACAGTGGAGGAAGGAGACGTGGACTGTGGAAGGTCGGTGATGCCGTGTCCTAGCTGTGCCTCAATCTGCCACCAAGTGATGCGCCTGTGCCCCTACCTGACCCCTGACCGAGTGCAGTTGGACGACGAGGGTGACCCAAATTCGCACGTGTCTCAGTACGGTGGCCACCCAGCGTTCTACTGCCCTCTGGAGAACTTTCACGCGACGGACCCAGCGTACAGGATAGGTAATTGTGAGGAAGAGCCTGGTAGCGATGACGATGATCACGAGGATGTAGACTATGTGCACAATTTGTGTGCAGACCCTTCGACGGCGTTCAGTAAGAGGTCGTTGTACGACGAGTATTCTCCCGCGTTCAAGCACCGGAGGTACAGCACGTGTTGCTGGACGTACCAGTCTTCGCTGCTGCACCTGAGTGCTAGTTTCGAGCACGCGGTGGCGCACGCAGGGGAGACGAGGAACAGGGTGATCCTGAATTGTTGTGATGAGGATGGGGTGTGCGAGGGGAGTGACCCAGAGATATTGCTGAGTGGTAACGAGACGACGACAGCGTCAGAGGTGACGGAGGAGGTGGTGCCGCCGCCGTCGACGACTCGGACAGCCAACAACCAGGTTCTCGGGGAAGACGGTAAATTCAGGGAGCTTAATAGCAGGTACAGCTACCTAGTGCAGCATGACGACGACGACGAAGAGTACGCCGACTACGCTGAGGACGACAGCAGCAGCACGGCAGGGTCTTTAGAGCAGTTGTACGAGTCTTCTTCTGTTATTAGGTCTTCGGCAACTTCAAGGGACAATAAACGGGCGTACAGGAGCGTTGAGCGCGGTGACTTGTCGTTTTACTACTACGAGACCCAGAGGGCTTCTTCTTCTTCGTCTTCATCGTTGTTATATTCATGGGTGGTGGTGGTACCTCCAGTGATCACAGTGCTGCTTGTCTCGAGTTCGTTCAGCCAGTTGGTACTCGTAGTGTCGTGTTTGGTAGTGAACGTGGTATGTAGTAGTATTAGTAATACTGTTGAGTGGTTCGGCTACCTGCTCGTCGTGATCCTGATTATGAGTGTGGTGGTGGACGCGCTGTTTGTTGATCATCTACTACACTACGGATTCCTGCCAGATCTCTTGTTACTCCAGTCGTGTTGTTGTTGTTGTTGTTATTGTTGGAACAAGTTCCGCGGTGGTCGTAGTGGTGGTCGACAGCATAATACAATACAACCCCATAATAGTATTATACGGATTACTAGTATTTATATTACTGGCTCAACAACAACGATCACTCAAGACTCTTTGTGGTGGACTAATAATAATTATAGTAATTACCTAGTTCTCTTGATGATGAGGTCGTTCATCGGAGGTGGGGCTCTTAGGAGGAAACCAAGTCGTTGTTGTTACTCTGTTATTGCTTGTAGTTCACCTCATAGTCATCCCTTATCGTCATAGTCACACCAAAGTTGTCCTGCTACTAAAACGTTCAGTTGACCATGAACTTCTTGCCACAACATATTCTTTCTTTCTTCTTTTTGACCTGTGGTGAGTCATGTCAACAAGTGCTGGTCCACTTGAAAAATATCCATAACAACCGACGACATTTTTATTTCAAATCGACCTGTATATATTAAGATTCTTTGGAACTAGTGTGAATTGTTATTATAACATGTTTGTTGACTATGTATACTTGAGTGGCGAGGGGTGCTGGCATGACAATGACTACCGGAATGCCAGAGCTCCTTGTTTATAGCACAATCATATGGTAAGTGTGCATGGACGGGAAAATACCTTTTTATTATTATTATTAATTAACATTTATTGTTTCCCGGAGGAAGAAAAAAAAACTCTGTACTGCTATGATTATGTACCTACGTAAAGGAAAAACGTAACAATAAAGAGACCGAATATACAAAACATCATATGTCCTCATCAATTTTATTATTTCATCATCCCAAAGTATTAAAAACTATCCCAAAAAAAACTATTATATATGATTGCCATACAGCTACATGTATATATATATTATTTAAGGCATCATAAAAGGCACGTTCTTATTTAAATTACACTAACAATTACCCAAGGAATATGGAGCTGGTACAAAACTAGCCTCTTTCTCTTATTTATTTTTTAAAAAAACGCGTATATAATGTGTACTCTTGTATTTATTGCGGAAGAAGACGGAACACGAAAGTCCGCTTGAAAGTGAAAGCAAGAAGAGTCGCTGTTTTTTATTATTTTCATCAGTTGTTCTTGGTCAGAAGGTCCCGGTGATACTGAGAAATGTGGCGGCGGATAGCGTCCTTGTTCTCGAACGGCTCGCCGCAGAAACAACACGAAAAGTCCTCTTTGCCGCCGTCGTCAGATGCGTTCCCGGACTTGCCACCCACCTTACCAAGCACTCCTCCTGCTGCTGCTGGCTTCTTCTCGTCTTGGTAACGGTGCACTGACGATATGTGCTTTATCAAGTGCGCCTACCACAAAATTCATTCAATATTATTCAATTTTTTTTAGTAAATTTGAGACTCAAATTATATTTTTTTAAAAATTATTAAATTTGAGACTTAAATTATATTTTTAAAAAATTATTAAATTTGAGACTCTAATTATATACAAAAAAATTTAGTAAATTTGAGACTCAAATTATATTCAAAAAAAATTATTAAATTTGAGACTCAAATTATATTCAAAAAAAATTATTATTAAATTTGAGACTCAAATTATATTTTTAAAAAATTATTAGTAAATTTGAGACTCAAGTAAATGGTTGCCACACCTTCTGTCTGAACGAGCCTTTGCAGAAGAAGCAAGTGAACGGTTTCTCTCCAGTATGAGTCCTGAGATGAGCGATGAGGTTCCACTTGATAAAGAACCCTTTCCCACAATACTGACAAGAGAAGTTGGGCTGATGCACTTTCTCGTGTTTCTTGTAGTCGTCGTACGATGCGCACTCGTAGTGGCACATGGAGCATCTGAGAATCCCGCTCTCGGGAATGATCTGCAAGTGAGGTGTCTTGGTCCTGGTGTTAGTGATCTTAGTCCCGACCTAAACCAATGAGCATTTCAAAACCTCAAGTTGACAAGACATTCCCCACCCAATCACGTTCCTTCAAAACAAATAAACTCACAGAATTGGGAGATCCAGTGGATGAGGCGGCAGTGGAAGCGCCAGTAGTACTAGTACCGCCAGACGCGTTAGCGATCGCATTGGTCACCGACCGAGTCCGTTTCTGAGGAAGGATCCCTTTCTCGTTGTTGTTGTTCAAGCTGAGGGAAGTTCCAGCGCCACCACCAGTACCAGTGAGGTTGAACAGTCGCTTTGATCTCCCAACCCCGATCCTCCCAGCACTGTTGTTACGCTCCCTCTCGCTAGCCCGTCGTGTACTCGCAGAAGGGGTGCTCCCGCTCGACAGCGTGGAAGCCCTGAACAGCCTCCTCCGCTGAGGCTCCGAAGAGTTAGACTTGACCTTCACGTCCACTGGGTGGTCAGGGTCCTCGTCCTCAACACCCTCCACGTCAACGTCAATGTCCTGGTCCATCTCATGCAGGTCCATCGTGCCTACTACTACTGCGTTCTCGATTGTCTCCGTGTCCGCTTGGTCAGAGTCGTGGTGGTCCTCGGACTTTACTCTTGTGTTGTCGTGAATTGACAAGTCTTGCGGCTTAGGCGACGAGCACGGCTGGTCTTCGCTTAGAGGGTCGTCCTGGGCAGTGTCCTCCTCCTCGTCCTCTTCCTCTTCAGAATCGTGGTGGTGCGGCTGCTGCTGAGTGGTCGTCGTCGTCAGTTGCACTGGAGATGTCGGCTGCTGCTGGGGTGCAGTTATTGGTTGCGAGGTGTCCTGTTATTTTTTTTTCATAACCGGATATCAGTTATATCATTTTTTTTCAACGGGCATTGAAGTTGATATTTTCTCAGTGAAATCTATTTTTTTCAACGGGCATTGAAGTGAAATCTATTTTTTTCAACGGGCATTGAAGTTGATATCAGTGAAATCATTTTCTCAGCGGGCATTGAAGTGAACTTTTTTTCTCAACGGCCATTGAAGTGAAATCATAATAAGGAGTGATATGATAACGAGAATTAATAATGCATATGGTGGTAAGTGCACGCAAGTGGGCAACGTGAGATTTTGGATGCACGCTTTCTTTAAATTTCTCCCGAGTCTATAAATACACGGAGTATTTCCCCGAGAAAGAAAACGAAGAAATCTAAAAATAGTATATGCGCTTGATGCTTTCTAAAAAAAAAGGCGAGACTCACCATGACAACGAGTGTATTCCTGTTATTATCAGAGATGGCCGAGTCCAGGTTGTTAGGAGAAACCAAGTGATGGTAGTTTTGTCCAAGAGCAGGAATGGGTATGTTAATGGAAGACGCTGAAGAGGAAGACGCAGGTGGAGCGACGACAGTCATGGTGACGCCAGCATTCCCGAAAGCAATGGACTTGTCCTGAATATTCTCGATCATGAATTTCCCGTTGTTGGCGTGCCCAGGGTCTAGCTGGAGCAACTGAATGAGGTCCTGCAAGGTGCCGAGTTGCTTTAGCGGGACAGTGACCTCGCCCCCATAGATGAATCTGATGAGGAGCAGCATGTCGTTGTATTTAACGTCAGGGAGCAGGATCGTGTAGACAGGGTCTGTCGGGTGGAGGTCCACATCTTCGAAAATCTGTGTGAACAAAACAAAGTGCTTTTACTACAACAACGCCATCATGCACACACACGATGCACAAGTGAAAACGAGAGGCTGATATGCATAGACGGTATACACGCACATACACGCTACACTGTAGTACGAGGAAATGAACAAAAAAAAGAGAGTTTCTCTTTACGTATACGTGTACTTCTTCCAGGAACTCTAACCGCCGCCATGATAAATTGGGACCCGCATGATAAATTGTTGGTGCCCGGTTGATAAAGTAAAGAAAATAATAAAATTACCGCTTTGAGCCAAGGACTGGCGCTGGCCATGACAAGCCTGTGAACACTGATGGACCCACCGTCGCAAACGATCCTGGCGTCCGCACAGGCATCCGACTGGAAAGAGTTCCTCACTTCCTCTCCAATGACGTTGAGGTGCTTGTTGTACTGGAGGAAAAGCCAGGCTGCTGCTGGCTGATTGTTGTTCCCACTACTACTACCTCCATTATTACTCGAGGACGTCACTCCGACTCCACTTGACATTTTGTGTTTGTTTGTTCGTTTAGGCGAATCTCATTTAAGGCACTTGAAGGCACTCGGAATTTGGTAACAATTCTCGAAAATAGAATAATAATAAAAAAAAATACAAAATAATAAAAAGTGACAGACGCACGACGACAACTGAGACTCTCTCTTGTGAACTACTGAGTGAGAAATAGCAGCACCATTATGGGTATAATAAGTTGACTCTCACCCACCAAAAAAGAAAAATATCCCCTCACCACTCTCTCTTCGATACACTACCATGTTGGCAAGTCCCTAAGCAATAATTTTCCCACATTTCGTTTTCCTCCTTCTCGCGTTCCTACACATGCATTTTTTTTGTGAAAGGATGCTGCATCTCGTGCATGCTCCTGAGTAACCAATAACCTGAGAGTGAGAGGTCCCAGAGAGAAATGAGTGAAATGGATATCCTTCTCTCTACACACGAGTGTGTGAAAAGGAAAGAAAGGAAAGAGAGAAACGTACTGCGCTGTATGTTTTTTTGGAAAGTTTTGTTACGTTGGGGTTCTCGTATTCTCACAGTGGCGGACCACCTCGCAACAGGTCTTGGCTAGCCTCCACCCTATTTCCCATTTCTCCCTTCTCACTCTCACGCCACTGCTCACTCTCAACAACATTGCATGCTTCCTTTTTTTGCTCGAGGGGAGATTTTTCCTAGAGAGAGTTTTACAATATTCATTTTAGATTTTAAACCTATGTGTGTGCTCAGCTTTTTCTCGCTTTCTGAACATACTCACAGAGAAACACACAGAAAAAGAAAATTTTAAACACTGACTGATATGGGAAAATACGAGGAAAATCGTTCTTATTTTCTACCGAGGGGTGGTAGGTTGAACGGATGTCGTGGATCCGCTCTTCTTTCCTTCAGATTAGTCCATTTTTTTCATCTTATCGTTATTAGAGAAAATCTGTCTTTCTCTCTCACGCAACCATCTTGCCTTTTTTTTAATCAACCATTTTTTGTGCAGGAATTTTGGTTTAAATGAACCATTTTTTGTACAGGAATCTTTTTAAGCCATTTTTTGTATTTGTACAGGAATCTTTTTAAATGAGCCATTTTTTCTCTCTGCATACTCTCAGAATTTTTTTAAAAAATGAACCATTTTTGTCTTCTATTTGTACAGGATATTTTTAAAAAATGAACAATTTTTGTCCTCTATTTGTGCAGGAATCTTTTTTGTCCTCTATGAAAATTTGTACATACTCGGAATTTTGTAGAACGAATATTAGAAAATAAACGTGGTTATGTATGCGATGCTTCCCATTTATAGAAAGCATATAGCTGTAATAGCGTGAGAGAGAGCACAACAATAATCTCAGTACGCATTGGAATGTACGTACGTACAATAATATCGTTTATATAACGCGAGGTTACCGCATGCCAAATTTCTTCATTTATTCGTAAATTGCGTAAATTTACAGGTGGTGGCAGAGGTACTTTGCACTCTCTGCGATTTTCACTCTTACCAACGATATCACGTGACTACCAAATTGTATGAATTCCTCTAATGAAATTTGAATACACAATGAACAATAACCACGTAACCTTGACGGCGAGTTTAGTACACACGTACGTCGTAAAACCGAAGAAAACTTGATGTAATCAATCCGAAATATGCAAATAACATAACAAATGTATATAAAATATCAACACAATTTTTATTTGCTGAAATGCCACAATAAACCTTGAAAAAAAAACTTTATCGTTTGCTAGATCTCCTCGACGACCGTTTATTATTAGAACTGCTACTACTCCTGCTGTCGGCAGGTGACCTCGACCTACTCCTGGACCTAGACCTCCTTCTCGAACCCGAGCTCGATCTTCTCCTACCGCTCCTCGACCTTTAACATAAATTAGATAATAAGTAACGTATTCGACGGTAAATAAATAAATAAATTACACCCACCTCCTCCTCCGGTGATGATGTCTGTGATGATGCTGCGGTGGTGACTTGCTTCCGTCCTCGTTGTTCTCTTCCCCGTCGTTGTTTTCCACATGGCGCAACTTGTTGTTCTTATTACTCGTCTGTTTCTTTGACGACGACGACCTATAACAGCAATTCATAGTTACACACTTTTCACAAATATAGCCTTGAAATTCAGTACATTTAACAACAGAGTCTAAAAAAACACACAAAATAAATAAATAAAAACTGTCACCTCGGCGAGTCCTCCGGACTGTTCCTCCTCTTCCCATCCTGATTGTTATCAACCTGTAACAACAATACACACAATTATACAAGACTGTTTGACGTGTATCAGGTTAGTCCATCCAGGGTGTTATTTAAAAAAATGGAAATTTCCAAATTTCTGTTTTTTTAAATTTTACAGCTCTTATGAACTTACCTGGTAAACAAGAAATAGTCATGGTACCTTGACAATGATATATAAAACAAGTAATCGTAAAAATCCCCGAAAAAAACCCACCTTCCTGAGCAACTTCTCCCTATACTCCCTAACGAGATCACCACCGCCACTGGAACTACAAACGCCGCGTTTCTCCAACTCATCCTGAAAGGCGAGAACCTTCATCTCGACCTCCCTCAACCTCCCCCTCCGATCGGCCCCCTCGCCACCATCAACCCTACAGACCTCCTCAAACTCGTCATCATCCATAGGAACGCCATCGATATCCTCCTCCTCAATATACCCAACAAGATTATCATTATCCTGAACTTTACAGTCAGGAACCTCCTCAAACAAATCCCACTTGGAAGTAGTAGTGACAGCGCCAGCTTTAACATCCTCAGGATCGACAGTCTCCCACTTGGAAGGTATGAACTTGTTCTTAACCTGAGCAGCAGACTCAACGAACTGAACAACAGGGGTGCTGAACTCTTCCATCGGCACTCCGTCCAACTCCTCGTTGATCTCTGGCTCTGCTGACTGCAGAGACTTGACCAGGTTCAGGGCTGATTTAGGCGGCATCTGCGCTCTCGGTGGCGATTTACGCTTGTGCAGCTTGTTCCTGTGCAGAGTCAGTTTCCTAGCCGCTTCCTCATCGTCGTCTGATGAGTTCTGCTGAGGGTTTGGGTTGTTAGGGTCTTCCGACTGAGGCTGCACGTCCAAGTCCAGTATCCTCTGCTCCTCTTCCTGTTATTCATGTCAACAATTTTTAACTGTTTGTACATTGTATATATGTCAACAAAAAAATGTAAATAAACCGTCAAAAAATGTAAATACACCGTCAAAAAAATTGTAAATAAACCGTCAACAATAAAAATGTAAAAATTTGAAAACGGAATCACGGTAAATTTTTAATGAAAAATTCTTTTCTGGGCACACTCGTTATATAGTTATATAGCTTATCTATCACGAGTGTGACCAGAAAAGAATTTTTCATTAAAAATTTACCGTGATTCCGTTTTCAATTTTTTAAGTCAATAAACCGTCAACAAAAAAATTTCAATAAATCGTCAAAAAAATGTCAATTAACCATCAAAAAATTTCAATACATCGTCAAAAAAATGTAAATAAACCGTCAACAAAAAAACAAACTGTCGTATACCCTGGAGTCGACGACAGCAAGCCCAAGAAAGATATTCTGCAACCGAATAAGGAACTCGTTCGAGTAAACGCCCCACTCGTCCCAAGCCTTAAAACAAGCCATAACCCGCTGCTTGAAGCTCTCAGCAACGGACCCAGTAGCCTCAGTCGCGCCACCACCACCACCGCTAATCCCAGCCTCTGAGCAAGCAGTCTGGAACGAGTAGTGAAGCTCTTGAAACATCGACGGAAGGTGTGCCTTGAACGCTTTCCTGTACCCGAACGCGTTCATCCCTTTCGCAGTGCAATTATGGAGCACGTCATTAACAACGTACAACCTCCCGATTTTCTTGATCAGCGACGTCTTCGGGTTCGATAGCGACTCTTTCACGCACTGGCATATCTCGTCTGCCGACTCTGAGTGCTCGATGCTGAAGATCATCACCTCGGCTACTTTGTGACGCTCCGGGGTTATCTTGCGCAGCATCCTCTCCAATCGGGTGCGTTGGCTGCAATTGTGTCATTGTTGTTGTTTATGTTTGCTCATTTATGTGTGTAAAAGTATTTGGAAACTCACGCGTTGGAAAGACTCCCTATCCTAATTTCGCGTTCCTCCTCAGGGATGAGTTCGTCAGGCATTCCCTGTGTGAAAGGGTTGAGCTTGGGCGATATCCACACCGACCCGTCTTTGAACATCCTAAAGTCTTCAGTTCTCCACCTCTGCGTAGAGTCTCCCTGCATCAGGGAGTACAGCTTCCATCGGTAGTACACGTGCGCAGGCGACTGGTTCTCGAACAGGAACCTAACCGTTACACAACAACCCAAATTATTATCGTTTCACATCAACAACAACAACAAATAACATCAACAACAACACCAAATAACAACAACAACAAATAACAACAACAACAAATAACAACAACGAGAAAGCAACCTGAACTGAAGGTTATTGATTTCCTTGTTCATGATCATGGCTTCGAACATGGGCCCTTCCCTGATAACGAACTCGACCATCCTGTGAATGAGAGAGAGTAGCGTTCTGTCAGTAGGCATGACAACCTTGACAGTCCCAGAGTACAGCACCCGTTCGAACTCCTCCTTCCCTTTGGGGTCAGTAGGGTAAGGTGTCCCAGGCGGCGGTATCTGGATAAACAAATAAACACGTAACCACCCGCAAAAGAACGTAATATAATGACAACAAAAAGCACCCACCTTCCCTTTATCCCGCTTAAACACGTAACATCGTTATTATAGAGTAATTTCTGACTGTTATAGAGTGTTATTGAAGCGATGGTGTCTCACTTTAGTGGGTAGATTGCCGAGGTAGATGTTGGTAGTATTAGGATCCCCGTCGTCGATGGACCCCATCCTAACATCGTCTACAAATACGCACACACAAAACACGATTGTTCGCAGAAAAACGCGAACGAGTTAGTTTCTTGTGGACAAAAAACGTTGGTTCGAAAACGCGATTTATCTTTGCGTTTTGTTTAAGAAAAAAATCGTGTATTAACCGAGTTCTAGGGATAGAGATGCTCGGAGGTCGTCTCCAGGTTTTGGCGGCAGTTTGATCACTTCTTGCAGTCCTAGCATTCTTTTCAGTCGGTGTCGCTCCTCACGCTCCTCTTGGATTCTAGTCAAACATATACATATCATATTCTTCCTCCGATCACTTTTATTGCATCACACACTTTCCCTTACATTTTCAGCTCCTCCTTGAATATCTCCAAGTTGGACTTTTTCTTCTCAGTCTGTTTCTTCTTGGCTCCAGGCCTGTCTGGTCTCCTGTCGTCGTACGTCGAACAAGAGCTTTCCCCAGCGACTCCATCCTTCTCGAACCTAGACGTCGGTTTGTACAACTTTCCTTTGTCTTTTGTGTCCTCCTCTGCGAAGAAAAAACAAATTAAAAGCAATTCAAATTTACAACAACAACGAGAACACTCACGTCTCTTGCCAGCATCATAAGTTCCAGCCTTGATCCAAACTTTACTGCTGGATTTACTAGCCCCAGTTTCCTGGAACACAGCGACGTACTCTTCAAACGCAGCTGCAGCCTCCTGCTCCTCCAACTTCTTCTTTTGCTCCTCCATGTCCTTCTTGGACACTGGGCGTTTGCCCACGGTCGGGAACTGGAATGACTTCATTTTTATATTATTTTATATAATCGTTATGGTTACTTTTCCTTCATTTTTATTATTAAATCCTTTATATGCCGCAGTAGTGTGTGTATAATAACAACGCAGCTGTGTGTTCATACATTTGGGCTGTTCACACACAACTCCGGCTACTGCCGTGCCGAAGATTTACGTTTTCGTGGACACGGTTCTTTGTGAACTGGGTTGTGCGGGCAGTTTGAACATTCTCCTATTGACGGATTGTCCTATTTAGCTCTGTTTATAAGTTGTTTATTCTTCAATTAAATCGTAAACACTTAAAAATTTTCACAAATTGGCACTAGGAAACAATTATTATAGGTAAAACACTTCGTCCAAGGATACTCCAGCAGGTGGGGTTCCAAGGACACTTGCAGCGTTCTACGCAGCTGTGTGTTCATACATTTGGGCTGTTCACACACAACTCCGGCTACTGCCGTGCCGAAGATTTACGTTTTCGTGGACACAGTTCTTTGTGAACTGGGTTGTGCGGGCAGTTTGAACATTCTCCTTTTGACGGATTGTCCTATTTAGCTCAAAGTCATTTTTCGATTATTGTTAGTATTTTTTGAAATGGCGACGTCAACTCCTCGAGGGATAAGCACAAAGGAGAAGCTGCTCAGCATCGTCGACGACATCGAGACTATTGTCAAGTGAGTAAACAAATGTGTAATCATTTGTGGTGGGTTGAGGTCGGCTTACACGGACCCCAACTTTTTTAGTTGTTTTGAGAATCGAATGTTAAGTTGTACTAATATAACACACTGATATAAGCATACTCGGAGGAGCTAACACACCAGACCATTTACATGCATTGCGTTACGTTTGTATGCGTAAATAGCCTGGTGGTAAATAACCTACCTACTAGAAAGATATTTCCCAACTCATTTATTATTTCGATTCTCAACTCAACATTCAATTTGATTATAAAAAAATCGTAAGCATATATGTAATAACCAGAGAGATGCTGGAGACGACGATAGCCCAAAAGCAAGATAAGTTAAGCCACAACGACCAAACGCAACTGATCCAGCTGCTGATGCAAAAGAACGACGAGTTCAAGTAAAAAATCGTAAGCATATTTATGTAATAACCAGAGAGATGCTGGAGACGACGATAGCCCAAAAGCAAGATAAGTTAAGCCACAACGACCAAACGCAACTGATCCAGCTGCTGATGCAAAAGAACGACGAGTTCAAGACGAACCTGTCGATAGGATCGGAGCAGCACGAAATCGACAACAAGATGATTCAGCTAGCGTCGGAAGTGTCAAGACACGACCAGGACATCCAGATGCTCCAGAAGCACTTGAAGGAAGCTGACACGCTGCTCAGCACAGCGCTCTTCCAGGCGAAGCAGAAACTGGACCAGATTCAAAAGGCTCAGACCCACCAGGTCAGTTCCGAGGATTTGATTAGGTTCGCTCACAGGATATCCAGTACAAACGCTGTTGCTGCGCCTGCCACTTGGGCTCCTGGCGACCCTAGGAGACCGTACCCTACTGATATCGAGATGAGGATGGGGCTCCTCGCGAGGATCAACGACTCCGGGATCAATCAGGTACGCTTACAAAAAAAAATTTATTGTGTGTTCTTCTGTTTAGTGCGCCTATGAATAACACGTATAATATAGGTTCTGGACAGCCTGGTCCCGCCGACAGGTTTGATAAGAGACAACCAGCACCAGTACTCGTTCACTCAACCGTGGTACTCGACCTCAACCGACCTGCCATCCTCAATCTCGAGCCTGTTCACCCACTCGAGTATCCCAGAGCCGACAGTCCGCTCCACAAACGCAAACCATGACGACGTAGAAGTAATGAGCACAGACTCCAGCAGTTCAAGTTCCAGTGATTCTCAATAACTTTTATTATTACCAATTCATGTACAAAATAAATACAAAAAAATGTTACTTTTGGTGTAGAGTCATTTTAAGGATATTTCATCGCGAAATGTTAAAAATGTTATTTTCCTCAAATGTCGTTGAATCATTACATATACATATAAATACAAAATATTCATTACATATAATCAAAAAACTCAATCCCCTTGACTACTATTATTCCCACCACCAACAACAGGAAAAGCGTTGCTCTTTGCAACAACGAGAACTTGATGTTGATGTGAGATGTATCCCCTAATCTGTCCGTTGTAGATTAGGTTAGCTAAGATGCAGTGGGTTTCGTCGGCGTTGATTTGCTCGTACCCTGACCAATGCAGGGCCGCCTCTAGGGTTTTGATCGGCACCTGGTGGGTCCCGCATATGAGCCACACTTTCTTGAACAGGTTCCTGTACAGCAGCATTTGCAGTTTCTCGAGGATCAGGTACACTCCGTCTTGGATGAACGCTTGCTCTGAAGCTTTCAGCGATTTGTAGAACCGCTCCACGTTGCCTTGCTTCAGCGACTCGGCTACCTCGTGGAACTGCTGCAGTGTTGTACTTCTTCAGGGACTGCGGGGTCGGCAGGATGCCCTGTGTATCACAATGTTTTGTATGACTATTTGATATATACAGGGTGTTTTGAATCAAGCTGAACACTTATGAGCTTGATTCAAAAGACGCCATATACTTATAATATGTACCAAGAACATTTTCACTGGAATGAGGTACGTGAGGATCTTCCGCTTGTTCTTGATCGTGCTCGCGTGCTTCAATGCGTACTCCAGGCAGTCTTCAGCTGTTTATAAAAACAATTAGCTTTAAATGCCGGATTTAACAATTATAATTTATCTCGTTGCATATAAACTCGTACCAACTCTGAACTCTGAGTCGAACATGGCCTTCTTCCCAACGTAGTACTTGTACGTCACGANCATATAAACTCGTACCAACTCTGAACTCTGAGTCGAACATGGCCTTCTTCCCAACGTAGTACTTGTACGTCACGACTTGTTCCCTAGGAAACCGCTCTTTTAAGCTAGTCTGAGCCTCGATGGCTCTTATCAGAGGTTTGCAGAGGTGCAGTCGGTTGATTCGAAAGTAGATTATGAACAGGTGGTTCACTAGTGATAGCATTCCCCACCGCTTCGTCTCCCCCTCTTGGGTTCGGCTGTACACATCAGTTTTCATATTTCAAGTGATTTTTGAAGTGGTAAATAAATAAAAATTTAACAAGTAGCTCACGTGTCCGCAGCGCAGACCCTGAACAGCCCCATGATAACGTCAGCAGCCTTTTCCATGCCTGTAGGAGCGTGGTCATCGGAAGTGACCATTGGCTCGAACCTATGTACATTCAACGATATGGTGCGTAGGTCCCTGCACAGCCCTTCCATGACTTTGAGACCCCAGTTCTCGTGGGTCTGAGACTGGAGCACTTTGTTGTACGCCTGCGCAAACTGGCACTGGATGTTCAGGGCTGTCGTGTACGAGCGTGGGGGGGTCGACAGTATCGTCAGCACTCTGTGTCACGTCAAGTTTTTTTTGTTAGTTTTTCACTTTTTTTTGTTAGTTGTTAGTTTTTCACTATTTTGTTTGCTTACCTGAGGTGGTAGGCGACCAGTTCGTTCAACGGCCATTGAAGCGAGTAGTTGTTGACGAGGTGGTCGAGGTCGTCGTACTCAGAGATCGACGAGATCAGGCGGGCGCTTTGAGAGTGTGCGTTACGGATTGAGAGAAGGTCCTGTAAGAAATTCATTTTTTTTTTGCTGTTTTTTTTTATTTACAAGAGGAACCAGAGGCAAACTAATGTTCAGTTATACTTACCCCTACTCTGTCGCCGTCACAGTCTTCCCATGCTCGCTGGATCTGTAATTAATCAAATTGACATGGTGACATTTTTAAATTTAGAGTCAGTACATTTAATTTAATCTGAAAAACAAGTATGAAACCTGGTAAATATACGAATTCAAGGTCATGTTCGCCATGGTGACGTAACTTTGACAATTACTGCTACGTTATAAGAATAAATTGTAACAGTGGCCAGAATTTTTTTATGTGTCAACAATCTGCGTGAGTTTGTGTTCGCGGGCTGTCTTACTCTACCCCAATGTTAGTTTATTCGATTGCCAAAATTAAAGAATCGTGAAACCCAATTACTACAGAGTTCACGAGAGAAAAAATGTATGTAGATTTCATTCATGTATTCAAACAAACAATTCGGGTCGTTTGCGTATATTCATTATCAGATGTCAAATACACATACATGTCTGAATATCACACGATATGGGTGAGAGCACAATGCATACTCGTAACCTCGTAAACAGAAAAATGTGTGTGTAAAAATATTCAATACACAAGCTATAGGGCGGGGTTATTTAATACTTCGTTTGTCTGTCTGTCTGAAAATTGATGGATGCTCTCAGGTTTATAATCAAGGCCGTGCCGACATGGCAAGGGGCTTTATCCAACTTACTTCTGCTGATACGGTCTTGGTTTATGATATTGTTGATTTTGGTTGCGTTGCAGATTTTATAGGACAATTAAAATTAGCCGAACATTAAATTGAATATTTAGAAGCAGAATTTGCAATAGTTTAGCAATTCGCGGATTTAATCCAGCATTGTTATCATTTTTTGTTGCGGTAATTGTTGAAGCTTCTCAACATGTCTCTTGTACTATAAGTTTTATTTAAAAAACTTTAAATCTCTTGTAATTGGCAATATTTGGGAGTTTTTGAAATAACGAAATGGCATTTGCGTTATTAACAATTTACATTTAGGTAAGCTATTTTTTGAAGTAAGAAAATGTCTGCATTGATACAAAAATGACAATGAAATATTTTGAATTGGTGTTATTTTTAGAGTTTATTCACGACCAAGAATTTAATCCAGGGAAACTGTTGACGGTACGGTTCCGAGAACACTAAATAGCATTTCCACGACAGTAATCTTAAGACGACGCATTTTAACTAGACGTCTTTGAAGTATTCAAAACAGGTTTTACAATCCTAAACGTTATTGTTTCAGGATAACCGAAATTGTGCTAACAGATTGCGACTCTCCGCAACTTGTTCACACACTTTAAGAAAAGGTTAATATCCAAACCAAAACAGAGACTAGGTCCAAAAAAAATTACTCCCTAAGAAAGCAGAGTTTATTTACCCTAGTGTATAAAATAATGTTAAGATAATCAAGATGAGCAAGCACAATCAAAACGAACTGGAAACAATCACTCGAGACCATAACTCCCCACCACCGAACCCACTAGTAGTCAGGGCAACCCACAACTACACCCCGGTCAATAATGATGAGGTAAACAAAAATATTTTTAAAAAAATCATAATGATAAATTGAGAAAAAACAACTCGTCGACAGCTGCACGTGCAAGTAGGAGACGTGATAACAGTGACGAACCCCGAGGAAGGAGGATGGTGGGAGGGCACTCTGGGAACGAAGACGGGTTGGTTCCCTTCAAACTACGTAGTCCCGATGGTTGACAGTAACGGTAACAACAACGCTGTTGCCAACGGTAACATGGCAGTATCAGTCCCCCCACCTACAAGTGAGTACAGGAGGATGATAATCAACGAGCTGATCGAGACGGAGAGCGCCCACGTGACTGAGATGCAGGATTTCCACGACAACGTGCTCAAGAAACTCGGAAGCGTGTAAGTATGGATTAATGTTTTTAACAGATCAATGCCCGTTCACTCGTAAAAAATCCAATTCCATTAGACTCCCCCCTCAAGACGCGTCAACACTGACGAACAACTACCAGTCGATAATCACGACGCACAAAACGCAGCTGTTATCGCCACTGCAGAGCTCTCAGTCTCAACCGCCAAACGACCAACGAGTAGGTAGGATCTTCTTATCAGCAGCCCCACACCTGGAGCAAGTTCACAAGGCGTACTGCTCTAACCACCCTCGAGCAGTGCAGGTAGTAGAGAGGCACAAAGAGAAACTAGCCACGTGGTGGAGTTGTAACCATGGCGAGGAGCAGCGGAACGGGGTTCTCAGGATTATTGTGCTGCTGAGTGCTCCGTTCAGGAGACTCGAGAAGTACGTCGTCGTGCTCAACGAGATCGAGAAGCATGTCGAGGAGTTCCATAGGGATCGAGGGGATGTGCAACGGAGCGTCGCTTACTTTAGGGATGTTGAGGTCAGTCACGTCTTCATTAAAAACATCGGGTGGCTTTGTTAATTCCTGAAATTCCTTAGTGCATAGACACACAGACAGATTATTATTGTGATACAGAAAGCGACGACCCGAGTGAGGAAGCAGAAGGAAATGGAGCTTGAAGTGCTGACCCCTGGGGCGATTAAAGACTTTGAAGGGTCGGACGTGAGCACGCTGGGTGATATTTTGCTGATGAGTCTCGTGTTTCTGGGGCCGGAGAGGCAGCCCAGGTACTTTGTCCTGTTTTCGAACACCATCGTGCTGTTATCTTACGACACCATTACCAATACTCTCACGTACAAAGGAAGGGTTCTCGTCAGTGGCGTCACTGTCGTCGATGACGATCCAGACACTCACGCTTTCGAGATTTCTGGTTAGTGACAACAATAGCTTGGTGGTAGGACCATAACAAATTTTAGAAAATCGGAGGAAATCAACAAAGGAAATCCAATCTTGTTTGGAAATCAGCAGTTGTCGTTGCCCGTCCTTATCAAAATCTGTTATGATCCAACCTGTAGCCTTGCGCTATTTCGTTATGCGGTGTAAATTCTGTATATTTCTGAAATGCATAATAAACTGTAATGTATAGGCCCGACGATCCACACGATGACGATCGAGTGCCCGAACAAGTCGACGAAATCAGACTGGCTGAAGGCGCTGAACGACCTGCTGCGAGCGTCCCGGTACCCGTCCTTCGGAGCGTCGCCATGCCAACAGGTAGTGCCAAGCAGCCCACCGTTCGTAGAGCTAGTTAGGTACTTTAGGATGTTGTACGACAATGGTGTGATAGTGTCGAGGAGCACCGAGTTCCTGAACAGCTACGTTAGCTACTCGCATGCTGTGATAAAGCGTAACCGAGTTGTTCCCAGGGTTATTATACAGTGTAGCAGCCAGGTTAATCGGGGGTTTTGTTTCAAGACCAAGTGTTTGAGTAATATAGCTGATAACCCGGAAGTCGTGTTCATTGAGCGAGGGAGCGTGAGGGTTCAGAGTTTAGATTTCAGTAGTAGTCGGGGGGACCGTAACAGTAGTACGTTCAGGTGCAGCTCGTTGCCTTGGGGGTTCTCTCCTGTCAACGTGTTGAGGAGGAGGGTTCTTGTCAGACAGGACGCTTTCGATTACGGGGGGGACGTCAGGGATTGCGAGTCATTTGACTCGGGGCTTGGCGATAAGGGCATCGAGGAGTTTGACAACGACCCTGTGTACTACAACGAAGTGTTTATTCAAGTTAATAATCCTGATAACCTGTATACCAATAGGTTGTATGCTCACTGGTGCTTGAAATTTGAGAGTGAAATCGAATAGTAATAAATTTTCTTCTTCTAAAATATTGCTCGTTTGTTGTTAAGTACTTTGGGGCTTTGGCACCACCTCTCCAAGCATGGAATATCACGAGACTCAGACCTTCGCCGCCTTACAACCCGTTCCTCGCTGATAACCTCCGGCATAGTGTGTCGTCGTCGTCGTCGAAAAAAAACAGTCTTACAAGTCTCGTCAAGAACGTGTCCAATGAGGATGATTTCGCTGTTTTGTCTATCGTTGACGGGTTTTGTGGGAAAGGGGTGCCTCTTGGTATGATTTTCTTTTATCAGTTTTTCATTCATTTTGCTTGCTTTTTTTTGTAAATCACGTCGTGTTCAAATAGTGACGGAACGGCACAAGTCAGCGGGGTACGGTAGTTGTAATGGCGCTCCGTTTAATAGTCAACAGCGACATCACAACAAATACAAATACTCTTGGTGCTGTGGAACTAATAATGCGTACAACTTTCTGTGAACAAAAATTGAACTTTCTCTCTTCTGCCTTACTGCACATGTTTGTTCTTTCTCGGTGTACGTATTTTACTTCTTTTTCGAGATACATTCGTTATATTACTAGATACTACTACTACTAGCTATATTAAAACAGAGCATCCTGTTATCGAGGTACGGAAACAACAACAGCATCAGCAGCACAACTTTTCCAGTAACGTCAGGTTTGTGGACTTTTTTTTGCTATTATTATTATTAAAGTGCTCCATAAGAATGCTATAGCGACACTCATTTTTTCGTTATGGCAGGCCTTTAGTAATAGGCCTATGGTCAGGGGCATTTTTACAAATAACCGGTATGTACATGGTGAACTCCATGCTAACGTTTGAAATTAAATGGCAGATAGTGAAACCCCATGGTAACGTTTGAAACTCCATGGCAACGTTTGAAATTACATGGTAACGTTTGAAATTACATGGCAACGTTTAAAATTACATGAAAACCTGTGAAACTCCATGGCAACATTTGAAATTAAATGGCAGATGGTGAAACTCCATGTTAACCTGTAAAACTCCATGGCAACATGTGAAACCCCTTAGTAACCGATAAAACTCCATAGCAAGTGATAAAACCCTTAGCTGTTAAAATCTACGGTAGGCAACCAATGAAATTCCATATGACTACCAGTAAAACACCATGAAATTCCTAAGCAACAAACTGCGTAGCAAATTTTTAAATATAAATTCTATAGCGACTGATGCCATTTTCTGTCACTTCAGTCCTGTACGACTGCCCGATAAAAAACAATCTATAAAGCAACATTTGCATGTTTACATGTCCTGAAGAAGGCAACCAGTCGGAATGGAATAAAAATATTTTCCTCTAATATCTAAAAATTATCAAGCAATCCCCTACAAAATCCCCTATCAACCGATAAATATCTATGGGTTTATTACCCTAGCGACCAAGAGATTTCCCGAAGACAATTTGATAGATTTACTGCAACACATGTTTTACAAACATAATTTCATAACATATTGACCAAAGAACTCCTAATTAATGCCCTGACGACGCAAACTAAAACATGAAGTAAATGAATGACAAATGTTTGAATAGGTCGCTTCCACAATTGGTACACGTTCTCCGTGACGACATAGCCGTTCTCCAGCAAAGGATCGGTCAGCTTTCTCGACAACTTGAGGACGAGGCTTCAGCGAGAAAAAACGTGTAAAATTGGTTCAATCCATGTGCAGCTAAAAACCTTGTTAATAATAAAAAGAATTTGAAACCACAAAAAAATACTTGATTTATTCCCATGACTACCAAAAAAAAGTTTTCATGCAGCATATAAAGCAACGCATGAGAGAGCAAGAAAGACCGTAGTAGTACGTGCATGAAAGTAGGCAAAGAAAAGAAGCACACCCAAAAGCAGGATCAATAACACAGACAGACTCACACACGTAACAACACATCATCTGGTTACTATATATATTTTTATAAAAATTTGAAATAAAAATGTCTCAGTACTCGTCATCGGGATTAGTAGTGGAGGACGACGAGGAGGACATTAACAACATTCCGTTAGCTGACGATGATCCTCAAGGTAACAGCTAAACTTTAAAAAAAAACAATTACCTCAGAAATGTGAAACGGCATAAATGTGAAAATTGACAGCGGTGTTACCAGAGGACGACTTGACAATTTCTCAGTCCTCATCCTCGGCAATGATTGACCACAACGCCCATCACGTGAACGCTCTGACCAGGAGCTTTGACTCATTTCCTTCGACCTTCACCAACGACAGCTTATCTAGTGCAGGTACCCTTTATTTCTCCATTACGTGGGTTTCATATTTTCGGGTTTTTTTACATTCTCTCAGACTGCTTTTATCTAGGCATGGATCCGGATCTCAGTCAGGATGAGCAGGAGGAAAAGGCCAGTCGCATCGCTCAGGTTCTTGAGCTTCAGAATACTCTCGATGGTTAGTACAGATTCTTATGTCGTTGCCATGGAAACAGTATTTTTTTAATTAAATGAGTAGAGCGGGCTTGATGGGAAACAGTATTTTTTTAAAAAACATTATGACATACTACCGGAAAATCGTGATTCATCATTTTAGTCTTGTGAGAGATATATTCTGTTATGTTATAGCAAGATTTTCTGAAGAATTTAATAATATATCGTCGTAGCAATTTGTTTGGAAAACTGATTTTTAAAAATAAATTGTGCAAATCACAGACAGTAGTAGACGTGCAAGATTTATCAGCTAGTTTCCCTCGGTAACCATGCAATAAAACTGGTGAGAGTGAATATTTTTAGGACTGAAAATCACTTAGATTATTTAAACAAGATGAGAAGTAAAATATTTTGACATGCAAATCGTCATACAAAAAGTGTGCCTATTTAAAAATTATTTATTTTACACCGACCCCCCATCGTTGCAACGGTGATGATATGTTAGCGATTTTTATACATAGAACTAGAACAGATTTTATCACTTCCAGCTTCTCACTCCAG
>JAHZNA010000427.1:0-27319 GCA_027743935.1 Sinodicranocentrus sp. ZH6 | reverse complement strand
TCTACAAATACGATTAAACTCTTTCGAGTTTTCTTGAAGACAGGCTCACAGCATGTCATGTGTTATATATGTGGCGTCTACAAGTGAGACACTCCATTCAAGAAAAGCGTATCAGAGAGAAGAAGAGGATGGATTATTATACGAAGTTTTACCTAGTGTATTACTCCCCATAGAAGCTAATCCCTATGTTGATCATGATAATTATAATGGTATCACGAAGTGAAGTATCCTTTCTCCTCTATGTCAGTATGTTATGGAAAAGTGACTACATAAGATTTTTCGGAGAGGTACACACGGCACACAAGTATCTATATCTACATTACCTTACTAATCTTTGCTTTTGAATCTGATATTGTCAAGAGGATGGTTATTATGAGATTCGCTTGAAAACCCGAAAATTTAATAAAGCCAGAGCGTCACAATGCATCCCTCTCCTTTTAATACTGCTCTGCTCTGCTCCTCTCTCCCTATTATAAATGCTCTTTACTAATCCCCTAATAGTTGTAGAATTATATCATATGATATTAAGGGAAGGGCATTGCTCATATTTATCGATAAAAAGATGTGTACATGTAACTCTTTAGAAGATTTGATGCACCATGTCTGTGAGCAGATTAGATATAAATGGCTCTTCAACTAGATTATAAACGTGGAAAATTTTGGACTATGATGAGAACGTAGGAAACCCCTATAACTTGAGTCTGTGCAAGCTAGCGATAGGAAATCTTTTGTATGGTATATAGATTGAAAATGCTTACAAAGTACGTTTTTGTCGTGTAACATGGAAAATTAATCAGCTACAATCTACAAATCTCTTTCCTTTGAGAGTCTTAATCATTTGACGGGGATGGAGAAGCTTTGTAAATTCCTACCAATAGTACAAGTTCTTCTACACAGACAGCTAGCTATTATATATCTTGTAGGAACATGGATTCATTCAAGTTATCCCATCATGACTAATTGAAACTGAGAAATGATTTAGTATCAAGTTGGCGGATTCCTTTTTCAGAAAAAAAAAATCTATTTGCAAGGAGATCCACTCAAGTTGAAAAGTATATTATGAAACTTCATTGAAAATGGGACTTTCAAAGGTTTGAAACTAATCAATCTCGTAATTTTCGAAGGGGAGTAGAAAAAACACACGACATTGATGATAATATAATATTAACGTGAGCTCCTCATTCCCTTCTCTCTGTTGTTGTCTTACAGTGATTTGCATACACATTCATGATTGACATGAGGTAACTATACGGTGTCGGATGGGATTTTTTTGAGTGGCAGGTAAAAGAATACAAAACTATTAGTAGAGCTTTTGCTGCTCATCATCATTATATCATTCATTATATGTGGGTATAAAACTTGGAGTTTTTTCATCCTCAGCATTTTTGCTCTACTCGTGTCCAAATCCAAATGTTTGATAGTTTTTAAAGTCACGTTTTTTTAAAAAAAAACACTTTGAACACAAAATCATTTTAACATTCAATTTAATCTTGTTCCATTTTAATTTAATCTTTTTTGGTGAAAATGTATCACATATCATACAACCCATCATTCATTCTGACTCTGTAGCTGTACAAATTGCAATTGCAAAAGATAACAGGGAAACAATCAGCAAACAAATATCCTTCTTGAGTCAATCTTGTTCTATGTGATTACTGACATTATTTATATGAAGCTTTTGAAAATGCATTTCAATATCATTATCATATCATAACAAAAAAAAACATAAAACTCGTGCATAAACCCACTTCATATTATAAACAACACTCCGGTCAAGCACTTTTACCTGATGTGCCCCTACAGGCATAAAAAGCATTTCGTACATATCAGTCTAATCTTTCTGTTTTAACATTTATGCATTTAGCCGTGAGAAGACTTCAAGGGATATAAGTCTCAAACGTGATTAAGGTTTAATTTTAAAAATCAGAGCAAATATGGTTGCTCAATTATTCTCCCATGTATCATTTTCCGGTGGATTTATAAAAAAATGAAAACAGTGGTAGTTTATTTCACATTGGAATTAACGTCGGTGAAAGCAGTTCAATGGGAATTTGTACATTACAAGCTTCATTGCAATCCCATTTCCAGTGTTGATTAGTGGGCGTAACTTTTGCATTCAAACCACTGTGAATGTATTACATTTTGATGTTCTATTTGCAACTAGCAAAAAAACCATATATATGTAGTGTAAAATTCTGAGTATTTGTAGTCCAGCTTTAGTAATGTTTTTTCAGCTTTACGTAATGAGCTAAAATATTTGCTCCTGTTTCAGTTCCTCTTCTCTATTCAGTTAGTAATTGAACATCAATGAGATGAAAGTGTATTAGTGCATGTATATAAAGCTCTCTTTGGCAATTCGGTTTTAAGCTGTGCTTAGCATTCATAAATGATGGATTCATGGCTAGAATAGCTAATAGTTGGGAAACACTAGTCTCTTTGAATGATGTAACGTGTACTCTGCCGGCATGAACCTATCACCTTCGAAAAGACAAGTAAAAGGATAAAGTAAAACACAACTAGAGCTTTTCCCTATATACCCAATCCCATCCGAACGTGGAGAGAGTTTGAGAACATGTGCAAAATTTCTCATGAAACTTCATCCCATTAATTTCTCTTCATCTATATACGACTCTGCTCGTCGTAGTAATGCACCACCAGTTTTTTATTTTATTTTTTCTTCCTCATGCAGTATCCACTGCACATGTAGTTCTGTGATGTAAGCCGGGTAAGCGCAGTAGTGTAGTGTGAGTGCTATTTGGTAATAATGTATTTTGCAAATTTATAGAGGCATTATTCCTACCTTGTATAGTTTGATAATGGGATGGTAAAGAGTCTGAAGAGAGTGGATCTTCTCATCAAGCAAATTTATTTGATGCTTTTCCCTTCACGTCGCTCTTTTCCATCTCTGCCTCTTCACTCATTCCCCTACAGTAAATGCTTGTGGATCAAAGAGAATATATATTTATAAAAGTTTTACACATGAGCTTTCACAGTTTACAAGTGAGTGAGTGAGGAGAGTGTGTAAAGCATCCTCTAAAAAAGCTCACAACCGCTTGTTGAGGACCGCCCATATCCTTACAAAGAAGAGTAATAAATTTTACAATGGAAAGAGTTGTTTCAATGTCATGAATCCGCGCATAAGATTTAATGTGATTATTGGTTTGACTCCAGCTTTTTGAGATGTTCATAATTCAATTTAATTTTTTTCCTCTTCTTCCTAACTTCTCATTCTCACTTCACAGGTTTTTGCACATAGACACTTGCTCACCTTACGGTTATCTGATAATATGGAATGGGGAATGAGCTCAGCCTTAACTTGGTCAATCTATGAAGTTAGTGTAATAAATAAGCTGAATCAACAGTGGTTGTGGTGTCCATTGTCATAAAGTAATATACAAGCCCATCCAATTCCTTCACGTGTGCCATACACTAAAATCCGAGACATGCTTACATTTATTGTATACCGAAAATTCAAGGCGCACGTTGCTCCACCTGTATTCTCCATATTAGATGAGCTTCAGCTGTGGTGCATAAAGTAAAGTGATAGAATCTTATTGATATTGCAGCCACTACTAGTCATTTTTTATATATTCTAGCCTTGTGAACACTCTCAAGACAAATATCGAACATCTCGTTGAGAAAATGTACAGTTAAAAAAATAATCAAAAAGAGGAAAACGATCCACGTTCTCCCTCGTCTCATCAAAGGTTAATTGCAATCCGTGTATCATGCTACGTATGTGTATGAGAATGTTATCAGGAAAAAAAAACACAAGTTGAAATGGAAAACGGGAAGATCGAATTTTTTCAATTACCAAGTTGAATAAAAGCCAAATTTAATTCACAGTAGTGCTACAATCCACCTTCTCATTTTCTTTCTCGTATCGTCAAGTCGAAACTATTATACAGAGGAATAAAAAGGTAAGAATAATGGAGTAAAGCTGGCAGGGAGTCTGTCTACTAATATAAGGATATTTGCAGTAGCACACTGGCATGGAGCAGTAGCACGGACCCATTGTAAACTTCCTACTTGCATCCATCCATCCAGCAGCACACTTACATTATTATTTCTCTTGTGAGTTTTTGTGTGCATATGTGTGCAAAGAAGGTTGTGGAATAGTCGCTCCATTTGTGAGTTATATTTCCTTCATTTTGTTGTTCTCTCTTGTTCATTCCATTATGATATGAGGAAAGCTTTTTCCTTGTGATAGAATGCTTCGTGTGTGTGTGAGAGCAAAGGCTATTTTCACATAAATATCATGCTCTCTCTCTCTCTGCTACTCTCAAAGTTCATAATAATGCTCGCTCACACAAGTATAAAATATCTAATCAAGGTGTAAGAACCTGCTTGTAGACATATCACACGGCATAAAATGTTTGGTACGTGCTGTTCCTAGCTGTAATCACTTTCATCAAAATGGATTCTACAGATATGAACATTGTATTGTGAATATTATATGACCCTGTTAAAAAAATAATACAGGTAGTAGTGTACCGGGAGACATGATATAAATGTGTGAAAATATATCAAAGTTTTCTTATACGTCTAAACATATTCTATTCTTATATACATACCAGACTATATTTGATTACTAATTCTGGTGAAAACTGGAAATGAGCAGGGAGTGCTTCATATCATATTGTGTATCTTTGTTGCAAAGGAACAAAACTAATTACACATGATGTACGGTGGTCACCAACTGTTATTAGTATTAATAGGTGGGAAGCCTTTTCTGGAAAAAGTTTTTTTCATTATCCATCAAGCACCAGACATCGATTCGATCGGGTGGGCGCCTTCGCTTTGAAATTAGTGGAGAGAATATTAGAAACTGGGTAGCTTCTGGGTTTCACTTTTATAGTCGGGTTTTTGTATTCGCTAAAAGTTACTCAACTGTGCCTTTGTGCGTATTAGAGATTGCTAAGTGAGATGAGGGTGAACTGTTCGATATGAGATTTTTCAAGTATGAAATTCCAGTCAAACTAGTCCTTCCAGTTTCCTCTCGCTTTTTGAAGAATGGGATGATAGGGATCGGTAAAAGAAGTACACGTAGTATCATATGATTTTACTCCTATTGTGGTATCAATAACCTTGAGCAATTAGCCCCTACCTAGAGGGGAACTCGCAGGAAGGACGAAAATTGTAAAAATGCTTCCTTCAAATGTGATACCAATGTTTCCTTTGATTTTTTTTTACAATTCCACGTTTTCCATACACACAACATATTTTAGCTAGGATATTTATCAGTAGCTGATCTGTATTTCAGATTCAAGGAAAACGGGAAAAATTCTCATAACTTTTTATGGTAGTTCATCGACAGATATTTTTCAACTAGTACGTTTTTAACAACATGTACTAAAGATATAATGAAACTAATAATTTTAATGGGTAAAAAATTGTATGCATACATAACATTTAAATTTATATAATCATGTTTAATTTCCAGTTTTACTCAACAAGATCATAATATATAACTTAAGTTGATAAGACTTAAGATGATTCTCACTCACATGGAACATCAATATCATCGCTGTTTCCAGTGTAGATTTGTGCAAAAGAGCGTAACACGAAAATATGTTTTTCTTTTCGAAATTTCCTTTTGGCGAGAATATTACGACGAGTAAAGAGTGGCGTAGTGGTGGGGCACTAAAAATAAACATCTAAAATTTACGACACACACGCTAATACCGGTTTGAAATCGTAATAATAATGAGCAGTTCTGATATCGTTGGGAGAACTCAGGAGTTTACTTTCATTATTATCATCATTCTTTCCACGTCATTTCCGCCATTGTTGGAAGTGTGATAAGGAGAGAAATTACATATTAACCAGAAGGCAAGTGGAAAAGGTCAAAAGTTGGGAAGGAAAGGAGAAGCGTGATAAACAACTTGAAAATCATATACATTTTAGATCAACTTCATATTCTTACCAATAGGTTTGGCTATTATGCTATTATCAAAGTTACCCCACACATGACAAATTGTCGAGTTGTATTGGTGGTATTGTTAACGTACAACGCGAAAAGAATGTAACACCAATTTTAGATGAATGAATGATTCTAAATTTATGCAAATATGTTTATGCCTATTTTTAGTATTTCCCTTTTTTGTAGCATATATATGTATAATGTATTTAACAAGAAGGTCACAACAAACAAAACGTATTCGATTCGATATGCATTATGTCAAAGTTAGAATTAAAGAATGATGCATATTATCAAAATCACATCTGTTTTGCATAATATGGACAAACTAAGCACTCACGAGAAACCTGCTCCATTTTCGCGAACTTGTGTTTTATGAGTATCTTTTTTGTTTTCTCTACTTATGTAGCTGAATGGAAGTAGGGAAATTATTAACAAGTCACGAACCACGAACATTATAGAAAAATATACTTACAACCCAAGTCATTTTCCTTTATAGAAAACCAGATTGAATATCTGATAGGATTTTTCTACTCTGATTTACCACCGCTGGCTCCCATTTACTGTAGGCATAAAAACGCATTGTTTCTTAGAAATATAAGCATAATGTTATTATACTTATAAAACCTGTTTTCTCTCACAATTTTTCATGCCCTACGCAAATAAATGTAGACGTGAAACATTACTCCTATTATTGTGACCACCATCACCTCTGGCTGTGGAGTAATGTTTCTAAAAATTATTCACAAAGAAAAGTATTCGTATAAAATGATATTGTATAAATTACACGCATACCACGAGCATAGCATCACACAAGCAGGGACATCATTAGAGAGAGAAATCGAGGGAGCCACGATTACTTCTTGAAACGATAAGCAACAGTTCCGTCAGCTTTCCCTGCCCACCACTTCCTTCTCTAGGTTGGATCTGATGTGTAATAATAATAATAATAATAATAATAATAAGGGAATGTATAATACACAGGCCATTCTTTATGGGATGAATGCATAAATGTAGAATTTATCCTTTTCCGTGTTTTGTTGTAGCAACTTTCTTTTCCTTCCTCCCTCGAAACAAAATTAGTCGTTGACTAGAGCAAGAGAACTTTCTCCTCAACCATTTTACTGCCAAGGACTTGCTTTCAACTCAAGCTACGAGTTTTCTCCGACATTCTTCAAGCGCTCTGCGTGAATACATCTAGCTGTACACTACGGGAAAACTGTAGTGAGGAAAAAACCTGAGGAAATCCCGAACGTGAATAAGACCGGCAGTGCCGGCCGGTTTTCCTGTCAGATATCGATTTTACCTACCTTGTACCTGTGTGTGGGTGCTTCGTGGGCAAAGCACCGGCTTTCTTGTTGTTTAACTCGTTTAGTTCCTTTTTGCTGTGAATATGCGTTAAATCTTGTTAACCGATGGAAAGTTAATTTGCTAAAATTATTATCAAAATAAAGTAACAGATGAGTGAAAGATGCTTTAGGTAGCACGAATTTGTATGCATTACCTTTATGTTTACTTCATTATTATATTTAAGCCGTCTCTTGTTCATCTTCTCAGGATAATTTGTGTGTGATGTAGCAAATAGATGCATTTTTAACCAGTCAACCATGCGTTGTAATATTTTGCTTTCGAATTTGTATGCATTACCTTTATGTTTACTTCATAATTATATTTAAGCCGTCTCTTGTTCATCTTCTCAGGATAATTTGTGTGTGATGTAGCAAAAAGATGCATTTTTAGCCAGTCAACCATGCGTTGTAATATTTTGCTTAAAAAGCAAAAAAAAATGAATGTTTAAGATTTTCACTTCCGTCGCCAAACAAAACATTCCTTACGCTAAGTTCTTCTGCGCCTGATTCATCAACCCTTTTCAACAAATATCTTTCATCTATCCTTTCCCTATTCCATTAGAATTACAGCTCCTTATCCGGCTGTAGAATGTTGGCTCATGATTTATTACAAATATTGCAAGACCGATTTCATCTCGACTCTCCCAAGATGAATGATACAATCAAGTGAAATACTCCTCGTCGTTTCTCTTCCCCATCCACGCGTACAATTTCCCTGTTTATTAAAATCCACTGCGGCAACCATCACCTCGAATATATACGAGCGGGTGAGAAACCGTGAAAACCACCATCTTCACCACTGTGCGTCATGCATAATACGCATTACACATTAGCTGCTGCGATAACTCAACAACATACTCAGCATATTCTCCCCTTTTATTCATTAATTTGCATTTTATTTACCTGTACAAAAAGTCCAATGAGATTTTCTTATCCCCACCCGCCTCTTGCTAAATATTATTACTTTGTTTCAACTTCACTCACACCACTGCCTGCGTATTATTCTCTGTATATAATACCTGTAACCCTCTCCGTTTAATGATTACAATATACGAACTCCTTTTAGCACAAGTCTACCCTCAATTTCTCGCATACACATTTCCTCAGCTAATTCTGACTGATCGAGGACTCTTTTGCGGTGTAGATTTTGAGCATGGTAATTTTGTGCTAATGCTCCATCCCCATGTTCAAGGTATCCACAGAGTTAATTTTTGATGGACCGGTTGACTTTTTCAAGGCGGGCCGCGACTGTTCCCCTTGTTCATTTAAGCTGTATATCAAATCCATATGGGGAAAATTTTTGATGGTTCATTTGCATTTCAACACAACACCACAGAGAGTGATGTAATGGTTGACGGAGCATTTCTGAAGGAAATCTTGAGCTGCAGTGGGAAAACCTTGTGGAATATGTAATCGGTTCTCTCCTGTTGAAAATTTCATTCTCATATCGAAATCCCATTTCCTGTTATACTTATATAAGGGTGGAAAAAACCCTTGTCAGTGACTATATTCGTTGTAACATGCCCACATCGGGAAGAAAGAAGGGAAAAGATTTTATTATTTAAGGTATAACACAATTACACCAGAGTACGCTCTATTCATTCTCACAGTATGACATTGTGCTTGGTCCTCACTGGCATGGATGGTGTCATCGCCTTTCCTTCCTTGTAATCCGCATGTAACATGAAACTCATGAAAACTTATTTACTACACGGGAAATTATATTATGTGGCTGTGTGTTTGTGTGCAGAGCGATATAATAATGGTACTCTAGTCTTTTGGCCTTGTAAGAGATCTGGATATGTGGCTGCGGATAGAAAAGTATGGATTCGAAGTTGCAAGAGACTCGACTCCGGAATGAATTAGTACAGGTTTTCATCTTCATCATAAGGGAAACACTCGGTTGTAATCTTTCTTTCCCGTGTCACACAAAAGAAAGAAGGAGTGTGTGTGTGTGTGAGTAGAGTTCGTGCCGACGGACGGATTTGTACGGGGAATCAAAGCTACAAAGAGGAGAAACCTGCTGTGCCTGCACAACAAGAAAAAAGAGAACATGCTGATTTGTAAGGCTATTTAGTTCTGGTTGTGGAGGAATATGGAGGAGAGAGTGAGCCAGCCACAAGAGGAAAGTTTAGCTTNTTAGTTCTGGTTGTGGAGGAATATGGAGGAGAGAGTGAGCCAGCCACAAGAGGAAAGTTTAGCTTATTTGATATCTTTATGAGGACTCCATCTATCAATATCAGGAATAGAAAATAATTACGGAGTACACGTGTATATGACATGGAATGGGGGAATGCGTTGAGTTTGCGCATATGAATGAAGTTTCAAAGTTTTACTTGAGGAAATATGTATGGAATATATGGTTTATACTTGTATTACATATTTTCGGTAAAAAAATATTCCTATATTATTGGAGTTTATTGGAACCATAATAATTCAGAATAGAAAATTATTTAAGAATTTTAGGCTGTTGGCTTTTGTTTGAAAAAATGTCCATGCTAAAAATGTTGGTTTGGTATGGGTAGAAAATTGAAATCTATATTTCAAAACACTCCCTTTCTTGAATACTGGAATATATTTAGAAGTAATTGAAATATCATGATATGACTAAAATATTCCATGAATATCAATTGCCAATGAAGACAGGTTTTCAATTTATGGTTTTTCTTAGAGATTCATTCCGATCCTGATGATGCTCTGTTGGATTTTCTAATCACGATCAGATTGCAGATGAGATGTTTGTAAAATGTAAGAATGAATGAATATATCTTATAGATTTAAATAAAATAAACAGAAAACATATATGACCTGTTTTGTACTATTACAAGCTTGACGTTCACTACGTTCTCTTGGTTGTGAGCTCATTTTCTAATGTAATATTTTCCTTGTATTATTCATACCATATCAATGGAATAGAACAAGAGGAAACTGAACGAACATACAGGTAGACCACCCAAACCCACAAAACCTATTTTAATTATCTCTCTACCTTCATCGAATTGATATAACTGACTTAGAAGAAACAATGATTTAATTAGACAATCTCAATTTAACCCTCTGACCGGGCATCCACTTCCTCTTCAAGTAAGTTTGAGTCGATTGTAAGTCGGAGATATTATAATTGAACACAATTTAATCACGGAGAAGCTTGCCTATTCCATGTTCTAAAATTTCTGTCTATACAACTCTACCATGTCATGTAGCCTTATACCCGCCCACACACCCATTGTCTTTCAAAACACGTCGATTCCCCTGTTTTACATGATAATTATATTCGTTTTTAGCCCATTTTAATTTAATGAGCTCGTCCAACTTGCCTTAGGAGGAAGGGAATATTGGCATTATTTAGGAATTAAGTTTCCCTTCTATTACCTCCTCACATATATCTCCATCTTCTTTGTCTCTCTCAATCCCAACATGGCATTGTGGGGAAGTGTCTTACTCGTAGAATTTTGTACTTTCTCCATGACTAGTAATCATTTCTGAGAAGGGGATTAAAACAAACGGGGAGAGAGTCCTAAGAACTCATTAGAGAGAAAGAGCATAAGAAAATCCCCCTTTTGAACAGAGCTTTCATAGAGTGAGTGCATAAGTAGGTTTTAGTTTGTGCCTTTTCCTCCCAGCCAACTCTCACGTAAGCATCATCACTGTTTCCGCGAATATCATCTACTTCCCTAATTAGAAGGCTTTACAAGGATGAATGAATGTTTAAATGGCAAATGTCAGGGATTAATTAGAATAAATTGGATTAAAAAGGAAGAGAGAAAGAGAAAGCTTTCAAGGACTACAGAGATGCTGGACAAGAGGAAAGGTTTTTTCAAGCAGGGCGGTTGTTGTGAGACTTGTGTCGTGTTCATGTCCCTTTGTAATGTGCTTTATGGATTGCTAGTTTCAACTTTAGTGCACATTTGTGCACTAAAAGTCATATGGTGCATGTATCTCCCCCAACCAAAGGACTTTTGGTCTGGAGGAGGTTGTGTAGACTAAACTAATGTAATTTAGTGGTCGGACTGACCGATTGTTTGAGGAAGACCGCTAGTCTGAAATGAGCGGAAAGAGTTTTTCATTTCGGTATCATGCTTCCATCCCTGTTTTTTCCTGGACGTGATATTTGCCAAAGGCTAAAAGATTCGCGAGTGGGTAGTATGCACTCTACTAGAAAGTGGAAGAAAGGGCGAGCTAATTTATAATTGCAATAAAATGTACAAATGTTTACCACACAATGTAGTGGCGTGTCCCCTGAGTCTCAATACTTAACTCAGGTCTAGTCCACTGCAACGGATTTGTCTACAGCGGCTTTGATCAACAAAAGCTGTGCAAAGGAAATCACACTTCCATCTTCATGTATTGTATGCCATTGCACTGGATGGAAAACCGAGTCACACTGAAAAAATCCAATTTTTCTCTCCAAGATTAGGTTAACGGTAATGAGAGTGCATTGCTAGTGGGTTCCGTAGTTATTGAACAGTTTAGCAATGGAAGTCCATTACTATTACCATTCCAGATACAATATCCCCCAGAGGGTTGGAAATGGATGCAGTGGCTTGAAAAATCGAAATTGGCAATCACTCGCTCTTCCCTACCCACGCTGCTTTTGTTTCAGACAAACTTGAACAGGCATAGAAAGTCTGGATGCTGTGGAGCGGTGAGGAATTTTTTTGAAGAAAAAGATCATAAAGAAATGTGTATATTTAAGTATGAACATGACTAAAGCCACACAATGTAGACTAGAATCCTACCCACCCAAGATTCTTTCTCTATTTAATCTGACGAGGAGTGAAAGTCTTTCACATAAAGTATCATTTGCTCTTTGGGCAACGACCTCGATCAATATGAAGGGGGTTATATGTAAGTCATGTAATTTGTCTCCAATTACCAAGCTCACTTGATGTATTCCAGGTACAAGCAAATTATATTGTTTACTTTCATCCTCGGAAGGAAGAGGAAGATACTCAATTTCCGTTATGAAATCGTATCGTATCACCCTTTATATAACTCCCTTCATTAAAAACAACAAAGACATTCTCCATTTAATCATCTTATCTATTATCTTTCCATCTCCTTGAGTTTTCTCCTTGTGCTTTTAGTATAATATGATGTTGAGTTCTTCCCGTCTAAGTTTTTTTGTTTCATTCCATCATGTAACGATCTTTTCTAAGAAATGAAGTCCAAGCATTTAGGGTAATGATATTTTGCCCAACAACGATTCCTTACCACTAGTACTTATAAACTGGCTGAAAGCTGAGGCTGTAATCAGATTTGTTTTTGGGATTCTATTTAAAGAGAAAATCCTTTATGGGGGAGCACGTGACCTGAAAGAATTCCATATCTTTGAAAGTTGTACTGCCTCTAATAAGCAAACTATTCATACATTGCTTTCTTGCGATGCTGGTAGAAGAGAGTCTGATAGGAAGTGTAAAGGTAAACCTTTGACTCTTGTTGATTACATTGAAATTGAAAAATCCATACAAGTGCACATGTAATCTATCTCATTAGTTGTAAGTCTACCAAGTATATTCTACCTAGGTAGTGTTTCATCCACACAAGGTTCTCTCAACTAACTAGAAGAATATTGAAGCTACGTAGAGAAGCTGGGATGAAAGACTAGAGAAGGAGAAAAGTTATTATTTTCATGTCAAGCCTGTGAAACTCCATGCCTGTGTGAGTATCACTTTTGCAGAAATTGGTTATGGGGGAGAAAAGTAATGAGTCATTGAATATTATACTTTGCATGATAGACTTGTTTATGAATTGTCTGCATATGGGCTGTTTTGTTTTTGACAATGACTACAATTGAGGGAGAAGGGTTGCAAAAAAAATTATAATTCCAAAGAGCCATCAAGGATGAACGCAGTATGGAGAATATTGATTGAATTTCCATTTAAGGATGGAACCCAACTGGCAAAATATGAATAACTGTGAGACCAATACTACTACTGCTGATTCAAGTAATAAAGAAATTTGATCGCTGGGATGAAACGTGCAGACTGAAAATGACGTGAGGCATGTAGATATTATCATATTCCATTTTTAAGGTCCGGTAGCAATTTTGTCTGGTTAATAACAAGCCAATATGATATTTTTGTTATCTGTGTAATTGCTTTTAATCCGATGAGGATTACCTATTGTGGTGGTTTTTTTTTACACAATTAACTACTCAATAGCTCAGTGTTAATCACTTGGTTTCCGGCCAGCAGAACAACATCGTAAATTGTTTATGCTTCTGAACGGGTGACACAGTTCTAGCAATTACATCAACAGACTTATGAACGAAAGTATCTGACCAGTCATAATTTGACTGTTTTTGTTGTTCACCTGGCTGGATTTGACGCAACAAGGCGTCGACTTTCTAATGTTGTCGCCAGTGTGGGTATTGCAAGTTCAAATAACTTCATTGATCCGTGTTTGCCGCCGGCTGCAATCTGCATTTATCAAATTGGGTATAATGACAGGCATACAGACAGCCAGAAGCAGACATAACTATATTATCCATGAAAATGAAAAGGTTCATGCTGAAGTAATAGTAATTTTTGCAATACGACTAATTACTTTTGGCTCCATAATAATTACGCTTTCTTGTATAGTCTGGACTGGAAATATGATAGTGAATAAGTAGTAACCACACTTTTATCAAAAAAAACTTCCCTGTATATGGGTAAATACAAATAATAAAGTAGCAGCTTGAATTATGCTTGTCACCGTTACAAGTAGTATAATTAATTGAGATTGTGATACATGTGTCTGTAGTTATATCTCTTATCAATCAAGAGAATGCTAAAATAAAATAGAGAAACAAATTGACGCATGTAGTATAATATTAATTTAAATGCATATTAAATTAACAATATCAAAACAGTAACAAAAATAAAATGTTATTATTCAACGCCATCAAAATTAAGCTTGCAAAATAGCCATCGAGAAATTCCTGCAGGTCAGTTTGCATTAATCGTGTAACTCTTACTAAAATAAACAATACAAGTCCTTAAATTTGAGTTGAGATTGCAACTTAAGTTTCTAGTTCTACGAAAATTTCCTCAATTTTCAATTTGTAATCGTTTCCGAAATTTGTTGGTTGTATTTCACTCTTGAATAATGTTGAGGGATATTCAACGAATTAAAGCTTGAGTTTTTAAATAAATCGTGATCCTCTAAATAGCCAAAAACAAATGTCAGATATTGTTAGTTTCTGTTCCTTTTTCTGCAACAATTAAATCAAATTTGAGTAGAAACTCCCCCATGCGTGTTGACGATGCATCTATCTTCACACATGTGTTAAAAATGATGATAACAACTGAAATCTCTTTCATTTGAATGATTTTAGTACTCTATTTAAATGTACATACTTTGTGACTTGTAGTTAGGTATAATGGTGAAAACGTAACTTTCCCAAATGATTAACAACTTTTAAAAAAACATGTTATTTTTCTTCTCTAGGAACTCATCAGAGTGGACATAACAGTGGAGTAATACACGCCGGAATCTAGTACGTTGTGTAACACAATTATTTAAATTTTTCTCATTTCCCCTCTTGCATTCCCAGCCAGCCCTTCAGTAGCAGATGAATTTTCAAATGTATTTATCTACAGCTACAAACCCGGCTCCCTCAAAGCTAAACTGTGCGTTGATGGACTACACCTGAGCTACAAGTATTTAGAAGAGAATCGCATTCCGTACAAGAAATGCGGAAAATTAATCGTAGCTGTCAGTCCAGATGAGATCCCAAGGCTTAAAGATCTTTACCAGAGAGGACTGGAAAATAAAGTGCCAAATCTGGAGCTCATCGGCAAAGAGAAAATCAAAGATTATGAGCCGAATTGTGAGGTAAAAATGCTATTTTTATTTTACTTCAACGTCATCCATAAAACTAAGTACATAGATATAGGAGAATTAGAGAAATTGAAAAATGTACAGTATTAGTAGAAAGTTAAGTTGAGAAATGACTAATTCAACAATACAATAGGCTAAACTAATTTAACAGCAAAATAAATACATAAAATATCGTCTGATCTCATAAGGCACAATAGCCTTTCCACCCGACATGAAGGTATCTATTGCCAGAATTTTTTCTTCCTTTCCTTTCTAAAGTTAATACACGCGTCCTCATTGTGTACTCAATAAAACTGATATCGATTTAGATTAAAAGCTTCAATCTGAAATTTCATATCGACCGGAGACCTTGTGTGGTGTGTCGTGTCCTCCTTATTTGTTCTCCATTTATTACACACGAGAGAAGGAGAGCAAGCCTAGCATGGATGCATGTACAAGAGCAATCTTGGTTCTTGTAAAGAATGGCTGTTGTTAAAGAGGACATGGAATTTATCTTGGAAAGCATGTTCTCTCTTTTTTCCCTGGCTACTTGATAAATATGTTGTATACACAGGGAAAAATATCTACTCCACTCTCAGCCTGTAAGAACAACGAAGTAAAAATCCCACAGCTGTACATACAGATATACACGCACACACATGCAGACACAATGCCCCCACGTTCATTATAACAAAAGACCGCTTGAATGACTATGAGTTGAGAAAAAAAGGAAGGAGAAAAATATACACTACTGGAGAAATGATGAGAAAGAAAGAATGGAATCCCATCAGGCAATATCTGCTCTAGAAAAAAAAGAATACACACTGCCAGTCAACAGCAAAACCAAGCTGAGCTGATGATCACGAAGCTCAAGCTATAAGATGAAGCTGAAGAGAAGAAGAGAAAAAACCAACAATGGCAATGCCATAAAGCAACACTATTTTTCTGTACATGTTATACCCTTCTCTCTTACAATACAACTCACAAAACTGGCATTGCAATCTCCTCGTGTCATGTGTACTTGTATCCATATTGATGTTGTGTACTTGTTATGTGGCCATACTTTCATTGTCGTCTTTGTCATTCCCTCTTCTCGTTTTTCCCCTTTCATTTTTATTATTTCTTACGGTTTCTACACGTCTCTTCTATATGGATACATTTTTTTCCCGTGAAATTTTCCCTTCAAGGTTTTCAGCTTATAAGGATACTACACTATCATTTTTGCTCTCCGCTCAAAAGAGAAAAAAAACGGGGACACAGAAGAAAAGACAGAGAAAAAAACACACGGTAAGAGAAGGACGGAAGAGAATGGATAGAGATTGGTCCATATTTTATTATTGTATCTTTATTACTGGGTATTAGTTCAATCTATAAAATTTTATCTGCCTGAACAAATGAGCAAAGCAAAGGATTGGCATGTCATATAATGCTAGCTTTTCTTCTTTTCATCCTCTCAATTTTTTTCTTCTGAGCCGCCAGGTCCTTCACTTTTCGTGTGTGTAGAGTTAAGAAGAAGAATGCTTTGATATTGTAAAAAAAATATTCTCTGTATCCTATCTGGCCTTCAATCCCACTAAAACCAATGTTGTCAAATGGTATACATTAGGTGAATGTATAAAACCCTGAAGATAAACATAACCTATAAATAAACTACATTTAATATTCACCAAGGAACATAATATAGTGAATGGTATGGTCGACCAGAAGAGTATCTTATTACATATCTGCAGTAGAGTGAGAAGGATACCGCATGATGGACAAACAGAGATGTGGACTTTTCTTCGTCTTTTTGGGGAGGAAGAAGTAAGAAAATGGGAGTTACACAAGGGAAAAGTTTTTTCTCTCGTCTCACCAGCTTACACAATCCATGTTGTACACATGTTTTGCAATATTTTGCCATGCATTGCATTAGATGAAATTCTGGATGAGCATGTGTGTGTTTACTTATTTTGTACGGGGGAAAAGGGAAACTTTCCTTGCTACTTTTTTTCTTCCTTTAATAGTGCAATTAATAGTGTAGCAGCTAGTTTCCCACGAATTGCTCAATATCTTGTGCATTTGAGGTCTTTAGGAAAACTCATTTTTGTACGTGGGTTCATTAGTTGGTTATGGGTGTTTTCGCAGTTGCATCTAATTGGATGGATTGATTAACATCAGGAACGAAATGGAAATACAATATGGAGGAGAAGCATTGAACTGGGTATAAAGTATGCATATGTTGAGATAATATAATCCTCTCAACAACTTGCTTCACTACTTTACCATTTGCAGTTCCAGGCTTGAAAATGTCATTCTATTTCTGATAAGTATGCATATGGGAAGGCTGATTGTAGAATGAACCGTATGAACTTAAGGATATCACATACCCTGAAAAATTCAAAAGGTTGTTAGAAATGCTTGGAATTATTAAATAATATTGGATGACTTGCTAACACGCTCTTGTTGCTTTCTTTTATTCATTAGGGGCTAATGGCAATATGGTCACCAGAGACGGGGATCGTAGATTGGGCGCAAGTGACTCGCTCGTATGGAGAAAACTTTGCAAAACTTGGTGGAAAAATTCATCCCAATTTTCGTGTCGTCAAATTCCAAAGAGCCACAGAAGGGAGTGACCATCCTGTGATGATTTTCAGTGATAATGGAAAGGTTAGTTTAATTTAATGAGGAAACTGAACCAATCACCGAGTTGGCGTAAACAGTATTATTATGATTTAAAATTATTTAAAGGGAGCTGGCTAATATTACACAACACCTTGCTGTAAATTACGATTCTCGAAGAAAACCCAGTTTCCATCCTTGGATCAACCTTGAAACAAAAAGTTTTTGCCATTGCTTTTCCTTTACAGATACTCAAAGTGAAAGCTTAAGGTCACAGTAGTAATTGTGTAAAACTCATTTTGAATACTCTCACAGTTGATTTTAGTCACATCATCATTCCAGGACAACTTTTTTTCCCCTGTATTAAGCGTATAGCTTCAAACAATATTATTAGACTGTGGATGAAAGGAAAAATCTAAATCGATATTGTTAGTTGAAAACTTGAACTCTCACACAGCCAGACTTTTGCTGTATACTTTCTTTCTGAGAGAATATACAAACAATAAGGGCAAGAACGGAAAAAAGTATATAAAGGCAACAGCCGCCGCCACCACCGTGTAGCAAACAGATAGGAGAGGAGCGGCTGAGCATAATATGCTAGCATGTAATATAAGCGCTACTCCACTTTCACCTATTTTCTCCCCATACCATGCAATACTCTCGAGTGGTGTGTACATCACTTGCTACAATAGCAATTCTCTCTTGCTTTCACTCCTTCCTTACGATATCATTCTTATTTTTATTTTTCGCCCAACAAGCAGTAGAAAGAAGAGAAGAAGAAAACGATGAACAAAAGTGGGAGAAAAGTATCAAGCAAAATGTCTGCATAATGTTTTAATTTAGCTTCCCTATGTAAAATGGAAAAAAGGTCTTGACTATTGTAATAAATGTTTTTTTTCAGACCAACTCCTCAAACACTATAGCCATCTAAGGAAACCTCACATCTAGCTTGAGAGTGTTTTGTGTACATTCATAAAAAAAAGTTGGGTGAATAATAGTAGGAAAAAAATTCCCATATCTTCATCTCTCCATGCATCCCATGACTTTAGTATTACCACTTTAGTTTAACTTGCTCAACTCTCTGTGTTATTCCCATTTGGAAAAACCAGAAACCCCAAAAAGTAGTCAAGTCGTCGACCAAAATTTGGTTTTCCTCGAGGTTATATCTGATGTTTATATTAGAAAAAGAGAGAAGGAGACAAAAAAACGAGGGAAATTTTCTCCCCACACGACGATATGATTATTGCGTTTGGATGGAACTATAAACTGTCGACTATTACCACTGCCATCACTAAAAACTACACAGAGTGTGTGTATATAACTCCATATTAAAATGTCCTTCTGTAGAAAGTAGGACTGTTTATAGTATTCCTCGAATATACCCCACCGGCATGTGATATTTCTCGTCTTCTCTTGTTATTTCACTCGTTTCCTTTCTGCATAAAAATGTTTAATATTCTACTTGGCTAAATGAATGGCTGCGTGAAAGCCAACGTTCATAGAGTTTGCTCTTCTTCTTTTCCTCCACCGCTGTCCGCTCTCGTTAGCCTTGCAATGGTGCAATAACAAGGAAAACGGAGTTTTTTCTTTATAATCTTAAACAGCGTGTGTGTCCTGTTTCATTCACTAGGAGCAGGGTCTTCTCTCAACAAAATGAGAATGAGATGCGCATCTCTATAAAGAAAAAAGAGCCTTTGCACCGCAAAACTACTACCACCACATGCGTTGAATTACGTATGCTCTGTGATATTCATTCAGACGGACGTTCATTTTCGTCCTGATAATATTACCATCGTCTCCTTGTAAATATCGTTCACAAAATTGCTCCCAAAAATATACATGGATGGGTATAATATGCGAAAAATGCTGGTTTCATGAGTTCTGTTGCTTTTCCCTTTGAAAAAATTATGGTAAGGAGAGCAGAGCATTTTGCAAGGAAATAGAAGGAGAGGTAAACTTTAATGATGCTTCTATGTAGTAGACTATGAGAGAAATGGTATGTCTTTTTGGCAAAAAATATAAGCTAAAAAAACTTAGAAAAAGATTACTCTCTCATTCTCATAGTTGGCTGAATCTTTCCTTAGGGGATCATTTCAAATGACTCTAATGACAAAATATCGAGCATAATCTCCAGTATCAAATTGGCCATTATATGAAACGACGACTGACTGGTGGGTGTATGTGTAGAGAGAAAAACTAGCGCACTTTTCCAGAAGGGGGAAAAAGCTACATATTTGGAATTTGGACATTGAGCCAACTTTCATTATCAAGGAGAAAGCTAATGGCAGTAGCAATAGTCGTATTGTGTGAGTGAAAGTGTGTGTGTTTAAGTAAAAAAGGGAGAGAGGAAAAGAAGTAAATGCAATGTGCTCCTCTTAAATGTTCTCCAACTGCTCATATTATTGCTGGATGTATGCTTTTCCACATTTTTTCTCCTCTCTTTTGAGCTTATTCCAGTGAAATTGTGTTGACTGTAGGGAACCACCGGTCGGGATAAGGTTGTTCTCATAGTTTAGTTTCAGAACTTGAGCAGCTTATAAATTTTATCGGGAATTTTGACTAAATCTATTAAACGATCTGTGTGTTTCATTAAAGGTATATGCCAAATATATGGAGTATTGGCGTATTATTAAATGTTGTATTTATTTTACGTTCGTAATGCTCTTTTGCAATGTCTCACTAGGAAACGTTTTCAAGTCGTAGTCGAGTTAAAGCAAGTGATATATCAACTTTAGACAAATTTGCAGCGTAGATCACAAATCTCAACTAAAAAAATTATTGAAAATTAGTGCCGATTTTTTAAAACAAGTTTGAATACAAGTTTGAACTCATTTTCAGCTTAATTTTTAGAAACTATCAAAAATTTGCACTTTCCCTCATGTTATTTCAGTAGGATTTTGTAGTATAAATTCTCTCAAAACTCAACCAAACTTGAGTTTCACTGAAGACAGAGTTCAGATTCGTAATCAACTATTCAAAGTTGAACAGATTTAATATTTCACTTGCCTTTACTCGACTTTGACTTGACAACGTGTCTTTGTCAGCAGAAGATGCAGCTAGTCAATAGGAATAAAGTTGCTCAAAGAAAATGTGCCAAGTTATAGAGATGCCTTTTTTGTTGCTAAAAATGCATACAACGAGCGAAGTTTTAAGGAGAAAATACTATCCTGTTACTTACATCAAGCAATATTTTTGGAAATGGCATTACTCCTCGTTTCAGCAGTTCTGTGAAAAACTAATGAGGCTGCATTTCACTTTTGCTTACAGTTACAGTTTACTTAAGTCTGAGAACATTTCATGGAAAGAATCTCTCTTCAGTGGAATCCACTGCGGCAATATAACTTTCTGTTATGAAAAGTCAAAAGAAATATTTTGAAGAAAAAAAACGCTCCTTCTTTATTTTTTCTTACTCTCCATCCTTTCATATATTTCATTCAACTTTTCCATGACATTATTTATTCTGGCATCCAATCCACCGCAGTTTTTATTTTCAGTCTGCAAAAATATTTACACGTTTTTATGCATATGGGTCTACATATCTTTGTAATAACCTACTAACAACCTGGTTTGACAGAGAAGAAAACCAGGATAGATCGAATGTGGGATCAGAGCAGAAGGAAAACAAGTTGAAAAAAACTAAGGAAAGACGGAATAGTCTTGAGACAATTTTCTTCTGCTCTTTCCCTCTCCCTACTACATCGTCTTTTCTACGTTGGGGATTTTTTCAACTTTGTAATTTTTCGAGGAAGTATAGTACGTATTACCATAAAAAATTGTGAATTCTGATATTTTCTTGTTCAGTGGATTCCACGCTTTCCATGATTCAACTTAGTTTCCCTGAAGGGCCTTCCTCTCTCATAGAGACAATACCAGAGAGAATATAAAAATACAAAGGGTTATATGTAGCCTCGCACAGCTCTATAATTTGCCTCCATTTGTCCTCCTTCAGTTGTGAAGCAGACTGACTGAGATGACTACCCATATAATATAATCACATCGCCAGAAAGAGGAAACTAGCAACCTGCTCGGAAAAGACAATATTTGTATCTCAGCTTATATAACTTTCATATGCATATGTCTTTTTCTTTTTATTCTTACAAAAATATATAGGTACCTTTGAATCGAACTCAATCCTGTTATATTTTCTCGTGAAAAAAAGAACTCGGTTGTGAGTCTCATTTCAAAAAAAAACTTATATCACACATACCCACAGACTAGAAAAATAACACCAAAGAGGTACACCATATTCCATACAGCATCGCTATAGGCTATGCAATCAAAGGAGGAAAAGGCAGAAGGAAAAGAATAAAGTAAAAACTCTCCAAAGTAGCGGAACTATAGTGTAAGGTTCGAGAGAATAAGGTTATGTAAACGGCAAACACACACACACACACGGCGTTCTCTTATTTTGACCGTATTTTTTCCGGTGTGCAATCTTTTAGCTTAGTTATATTGCATACCATTTATTTGCCTTTCCTCCATTCAATAGACGACCTTACACAGAATAGTTTCCCCTAAAGAGCTTTGCTTTTTTCTCTATTTTACTACACAACTCTTCTCTCTCCATCTCTCTCATCGCTTACCAAGAAAAAAGGATCTGTTTTCTCTGCAAGTGAAAATACTGCGAGGAAAAGGAGGAGAAGGAAAACTACAAAAGAATAGTGCTGTGCAAGCAATGCTATTTATTTCATATATAGCAAGTCAAGCTATTTTCCCTAATGTGTACTCTATGGTAATGTGATCCGATCTGACAGACAGGCTAATAAAGAAAGTGCTGGTCGATTTCAACCATGCACTGGGAAGAAAGCTATAGAAAAAAAGATATACCTCTTTCCTTGCTTCACTACGCTACACCCTCACTCATACATTTTCCACTAGAATCTTCACATCCTCTGTTTAAACTGCTACTACTCGAGAGAGAGAAAAACATAGACATAGACAGGAAAGTTCACAACTGGAAATGTGTGCTAGAAAGTTTTTTTTTCCTTCGCAAAAGCAGAAAGTAAAAAAGGCACGCATATTTAGAAAGGAAAAATAGTAGGTATTTTGAACACAAGGAAAAAGTTTGATTGTATTTTCCTTAAAGAGACGTTAAGCAGAGAGTAACACATATACAAACTATAGTATGTTATTTTGTGAAGAGTAAACTATCAAGCATCATCACCATCATTGTGATCATAAGTGTAAGCAATGTGGGGTGGAGGAAAGGACGAGAGAAAAAATTATTCAAGTCACCCAGCTAAAAGTAGTTGGATGTGTATAGGTGTGTGTGTGTGTACTATGATGCTACATATTATGCAAACTCAAAAACTTTCTCTTTTTCCTTGAATGGCTGCGGCTGCCACTTTTACTGCTATTGCAGCTCAATAAATACACATACTTTCCCTGAAATCTAGTCACAGTTGCATATATACTTGTGGATATGCATTTACCCCACGCTGCATACATTTACATGGATAAAAGCTCCATTTTGAGATGTACAGGGATCGTAAACTTTGGTTTCATTCAGGCTGACAAATTTTTTTATTTTTTTTATCCAGATACAATTTCCACTGTGAATGGTACGGAGATAGAGTTGTTAGACGAGGGAGCTTTTCCACTATAGACGATACATATAATATATTTCTTGTTCATATATGTTCATTCTACTAGCGCCTGATATCCATGTAAAATTGCGATGAAACAGCCGTACAGACAAGGCCTGCGGCGCTGCCGGTAAAAAGAGACGAGCCGAGGGATCATCACCATCACTCCATGACTTTTTGGAGTGAGAAACTGGAGCAAACATGGAGAAAACCAATGCACGTTTTCTCTCCTTGTGATATTCCAAAATATTTTTTCCCTTTCTCTCTTCTCCGTTGACACCATCCTGTTCAACTTAGAGTGACACTAGGGCAGTCATGGATATCCTTTTGTTTTGCTTTGGCTTTCGTTCAGCCATCTAGAAGTTGAGTTGCAGGGGCGTTATGCATATTTCCTGTTTATGTAATAAACGTACGTAAGGAAAAGGGATTTTTTACAGCAACAACTTGTGTGAGTGGAAACGGTGCCAGGAGCCGCACGAGAATTATCTCTATTGCCATTGCAGAGCATATAATATAAACTCTGTATCTCACAATGAGCTTGTGTGTACCCTTTTCAGGAATGAGGCAAGAGGTCATATAATATTATGCCACATTGGATTGTATAAAGTACAAAAGTGTGGAAGAGATACACTGTCAGTGGAAGAGAAGGCCTGAGGCTTCGCATATTTATTGTCTCTCCTGACATTACTTACAATGTAACAGTGGAGGATTGTTTCTATCCGTGTGATATGTACGGCATGGATGTAGTACTATGCATATATATGTTATTATATATTTTACCCAGAGAATACACTATAAACACAAATTTTCTCCCTCTTTATCCACATACTTCACATTTTCTCTCTTTTCAAGAGTTAACTTATGAATTCACCCAGCCAAAAAGTTTTCCTTGAGCTTTGTGATCCACCACAGTATAATTCCAAGAGCGAAAGAGAAGATCCACTCTTGTTGAAAACAATGTGCAATTGATGTTTTTTAATCAAGGGAGAGGGCAATGAAATAAAATATGTTAATTTGTTCGCCAACTTGTACAAGTTGTTGACTTATATTATGATCCTCAGTGTGATATATTGCCCGCTGCCGATACGCATTGCATTGCCCACCATATTCCTTCTCTTCCTTCTCTGTTGCTGCAATGAGCATCCGCATTCTAGATTCTTGCCTCCGTCTCATACTCACACATAGAGCTCTCGCAGACGAACAGATACTTTTTTGTATATAGGAAAATCTGCATAAATGTATGAGTCTTATATCCAAAATGAGTATCTCATCTTTTTCTATATCTCCCTCCTCAAATCCTTATACCTACTTGACTAATGCAGGAATCGACTTGTACTCTTTGTAATGTAATGTAACAAGGGAAATCTGGACCTGCACTGGGTTCCCATCCTTTTTCCATTGATCACGTCTCATGATGAAATCTTCCCTGGTTATGTATCCCCTAACCAGCAAACTAGAAAAGGCATTCATTTAGCGCAAAGGTTTAATGTGAGTTGTAGAGCTATATATGTGTAAAGTATGTCTGCTTATAAAAACAAGAATCAAATAAATTGTGTACAAGCTACTTTCCTACAATATTATATGATGATATGGTTTTCAAGAGGTAAAAAATCTTGCCATGGGCTTTTTTGTATCGATATCCGTATTTTACATAAATTTACAGTATAACCTCATCTTTGTCCTTGTTTCTCGTTGATTTGTTTTCTCTCTCTTTTTCCCTTCTAGTGTATTCGATCCAAGTGGGTCCTGACTTGTGGGGGATTACATTCAGATCGACTCGCCGAGATGTCGGGTGGTAGCCGTGATCCAAGAATTATTCCCTTCCGTGGTGAATATCTTCTCCTCCGCCAAGAGAAGTGTCATCTAATCCGTGGAAATATATATCCAGTAAATCTTCCTCTTTTCTTCTCTCTCGCTCTCTCCCTCTTTTTGTCTCTGCTAATGCTCTTGTAGTAGAATATTTATCTAAAAATATGATAATCCTCTGCCAAATTTCTGCATATTAAGGGTCAAAGGAAAAAATGAAAGAATTTTCCTTGTAGGAGGTCCCAAACTATTTTACAAAGTTTTCCTTTATCCCAACCAATGTCAACTCTTATCCTGTATTCTTACCCTCATCAGGAAATATATAGGGCTAAAACACTCTGATGCATACGTATATTACATGTCTCATCAATGACAACTTTGCCACAATTTTCTTCTTCTTCTTTAGTATGTTGTTTTTGTGTATCAAGCCAAACAGAGATAATGTAATGGACACATTGGGCATTAGTGATTCTTTGCGTGTACAAAAGTTTCCAATGAATCTGTGTTCTCCTCTCACATCCTCATATTTTATCATGCTTACAGGAAAAAAAGTAAGATTACATGTGTATATTAGAGAGGATCAGAATCTTAGAGTGAAATGGAATATTTTTTTTACATGTGTGTGTCCTTCCTCCAAATGAGGGTAGCTTTAATACTTTTTGTTTATCCTTTCAGCTATATATTTTATGTCATTAGATTTTGAAACGAGGAAGAATCTCTACATCCTAATGCAATGTTAGTGTAGATGTATAGGTGGCAAAGGGGATCTTTTCTCATTTCAGGTAAAATAGACGTGAAGCATGAGAACAGCAAAAGTGGGAAAGGCAAGCGCAGCTAAGATAGGAGAAAAAAGAGGATCTATGCTACATTCGATATTCAAATGAGTAAATCACCCTCTCTCTCTCTCGTTTTTCAGGGAGTGTGATGCTTAAAACCTCCCTGGCTAATTAGCAATTAAATATTCATGACATTAGCAGACGAGTTAAGTACGGTAGCAGTTGAGCATTTTCTATCACAATTTTTTCCCTTTTTTCTACAATGGTGAGGAGAGAGAGAGAGAGAGAGAGACCGGGCTAGAAAATGCCATCATCGTCTAACCATGTAGACTTTATCTGGGATGAAAAAGCCAATGCATTTTGTATAACTGCTTATAACTAACTAAGCTGCTAGTGACTGGTAGGTCAGGCGTGAAAGGAAGTAAATTGTTGGTTGCCGTTTTGTATTCATCGTGTGCTTAAGATGATGATCATGATGGTGAATGGGGTATACGCGTGTGGATATTCCTTTTTATAGTTTTTTATACATGCTAATTTGTATCCCCTCCTTTTTTATTCTTCACTCCTTTCTTCTTCACACCAGAGTACAACATCCTGGATGAATAAGGAAGATAAAAAAAAGATTCTTAAGCCAATACTCGTTAATAGAGAGGAGAATATGAATGACTACAATAATTACACATTAGGATGCTGGATTGCATGCAAAAACAAATGCACTTAGTAAATTCCTCTATACTTTATGGTAATTTTATTCCTTCTCCTTTTCCTCTTTTCTGTCTTTTCTCATGTAAGAATAATTACTAATGGTGGTGTGTGATATGGTGTCGTTTGTCGAGTCGTGAGCCATCCATCTCGTTTATCCATAAAAAGAATGAGGATGACACACGTTCACTTCACACCACACTGCTACTTTGCAGGAGAAGAGAGAAAGAAAGAAAAAATCTGCAATTCTGAAACCCATGTTATGTTTTTTTCCTCTCAAGGAGATTCGTATGATAACTCTTTTTTTACTTTGGCTACATCTGCGTGTTTGTAGATATGAAGGATTTTATTGACTCAATCAGATACCGAGGCTTTCAAAAACTTGCCTTAAAATTCGCTGGATTTGGTGCTGGGGAAATGCTACGCTCTGCATTCATTCGTTTGCAACTGAACGAGTTGAAGAAATTTATTCCACACATCACTGCCGCTGACATTCAAAGGTGGGTAACTCAATATTGACAAATAAATGCTTATGTTGTCTCACGATTCGTGATGGATACGACCGACAAGTGAAACTAGTCATTCAGGGGAATAATCAAAAAGGCTGCTGTCGATAATGATGTGAACAGCAATTAATTAAAATTAAAGTTTAATTAAAAATTATTTTTGTGAAGCTGGTACTTTTTGGCTTATCTTAAATTTGGTCAACTTCTGGATATAAAGTAGGGAAGCTTAAGGTAGCCTGATAACTAAGCTACCTTATCCTCGTGAGACAAG
>JAHZNA010000426.1:0-27364 GCA_027743935.1 Sinodicranocentrus sp. ZH6 | reverse complement strand
GGATTCTTCTACTCAAGACCAAAACCCCTTGCGAACGGAGGATGCTTGCAGTGGATGTCTTTGGGCGCGGCACTGCTTGGATATAGGCCCAAATGTCCAAAATCTTTCCTCCAATACCCGGTACAGATGAACCAACAACTACAACTAGACGAACTACTACAACTATACGAACGACAACGACAACATGTAATTCTCCCAATGGCTGTGATTAAATTATTCTTAGCTTTATCCTTGTGCATATTTTTTATTTATTCGAGACAAAAACTAAATTAATTTTTCAAAAGATATTAAACTATATACGAAACGAACTAATGAAAGCAATGGAAAGAACCGTGTTGCATGTACTTATTTCTCATTCAAACAATTCAAGGTACTCAATACTCCCAGCCTCAATCGACTCCTTGGTTAGCAATCTCTTGATATCCGAAAATAAGGGTCGCTTGTCCGGATTAAATTCTAAGCACCTTCTGATCACTTTGTCACTTAAAAACAAGTAAACTTATAAATCCTGAACTGGCAAATAAAATAGTTTGTAAACTTACATGTGCTGCGATGAATACCGTGCCCTGCTTGGTCTCAATCCTGCTTCCAATCTCGCTGTAAAATCCACACTCCATGATAATCCAGGATAGGGGCATTCCCCTTAAAAAGTTTTGAAAATGAATATTATGATTAAAGAGATATTCTTTCTTTCTTCCTCCCAAATATAACTAAACCTACCCAGAGTATAAATTTCCCATAATGTAATCCCAAATCCCCAAACATCTGTTTTCTCTCCAAACTGTAAAAACCGAAGAGATTCCGGAGCCATCCAGCGCCATGGTAAAGGCTCTTGTTGCTTTTTAACATAGTTTGTATAATTATACAAGCGTCGAGAAAATCGGAAATTTTTGCCGTTTTATTTTCTGTCAGAAGAACATTCCTCGTTGCTAGATCTCCATGGACAACCTCAAAAATTATATATACACGAATATGAGAAAAATATTCATATAATAAATATAATACTACTACCTTTTAATTTACAAGTTTTACTTGTTTTCCACTAAGATACTCCATTCCGCATGCAATTTCATAACTCCATTTATTCATATCCTCTGTCATTTCCGTAATATCGGTATCTAGCTGAGACGATTCTACGAGTTCTAGAGAATTTTCGTATAAATTTGGAGCACAATTATGGATTGATTTCCGGCTTGAGTTACTCTGTCGAAGATAACTTTCTAAAGATCCTTTCGCGCACAGTTCAAAGAACACTAAAAGCTTTCCTATAAAATACATTTGCTAGTGAGTGTAGTACTAATTACACAAATCATGAATAACTTAATTTGAAGAAAATAAAATGACCTTGAGAAAGTTCAGTGGTGTAAGCCCCTAAAATCCTTAAAACGTTTTCATGTCTTCCCACATACGACAAGATTTTCACCTCCAAAAATAAATTCTTCGGTGCTGTAGGAGGACTGTTTACCATGGTCGTTTTCACTGCAGCGTTTTGTTCCTCGCCATTAGTAGCTCGAACTACTGCGCTAAACACTGCACCAAATGATCCACAACCCAGAAGATCACTTTCATCTGTAAGATTAAATTACCCCTTTAAATTAGCTATCCTTTTATTTCTCTCCCCCCTAAAAAAACTTACTAATTTTAAAGTTGTCATTGGAGAGTTCCAAACTTGAGTCATAAGGCAAGCTGTTTGCATCCGAAGAATTTCCGGAAGCTGCTCTAACATCCCCTTTAAAAAATCTATTTATTTCCATTTTACGTAGAATTGCTTTGTAAATGACGAATCCTATAATGCACGTGAATATTAAAAGAACACAGAATGCAATGCCACCCGAAATAGCGACTGTTGTTAAATTAACAGTTCGTGGCGGCTCAAATCCATCTGATATCGGGATGATGAATTGTACTGACTTTAAAGGGTATCGACGTCGTTTGTCTTTAAGTTTAACATTTACAGTGAACGTTAACATTTTATTAGCTCCAAATAAGTGTTTATTTTTCAGCTTACTTGTCATCTTTTCCACAAAAATATACTCGGATGAGTTATTGTAATGTTTAGAAGTGTCCAATTTCCACCATCCAGAATTTTTATGGAGAGTATTATCACTGGAATCAAACGCACTCCCTATCACAATCAAAGTATTTACTTTTAAGGCCCAGTGACTCGCCCTTGCACGAAATTCCTCTATTGACGGCTTGTCATTTGTTTCAAACGGCCAGGAAGTTCTGAAGCCTGTAAACACGCTAGAATTTAACGCTCTTAATTTTTCTAGACATCTCTCAAATTCCTTAAAGATCAGTGGAAAAGTTAAACGTATCCCGTCATTAAGCTCCATAGAAGTTGGAAGTCTTTCAAAAAAAGTTATGTCTACTATGCTCAATAAAGAGGAAAAATATCTTGTCAATTTATGGGATTTACAATCCTCAACGGGAAGAAGTACACCTAGCTTATAATTAAATTTATTTGATTTGATTATGCGTTTCCATTGAACTAGTTGTTCTTTAATATTTTCCCAGTTTGCCGGGGTGAGGTCGTTATACACAACTAAAATTGTTGTAACTGTTGATGGGTGAATTTGGTTTGCTTCATTGGCCAGATTTATAGTTTCTTCAAAAGTTGTTAGTTCTTCCCCATTACCATTAGTACTAAATGTAAGCACTACATTTAACTTGTTTAAATATTTATTCCAGTTTGCTGTAGCAGATGGTACAAGTGCAGAAGTGATTCTAAAAAAATAATATTGGAGTTTTATCTCTAATACACAGTTGAAAACGACTAACTGTAGCTCGCGACATAACCTTATCAAACAATTTAATCATGTATTAACCTAAAACACAAAATAAGAAAAACAACTTCCGCTCAGTTAAACTCCATACACACGCAGTAATACACATTAAACATACACATCCCACTCAATAGAACACTCTTTACACATACATTCAGGCTTTACGCAATAACATTCATGATTCATTAATTTGTTCTAAATTTTATTTTGATCTGTCCTTTTACAATTATCAAGAATCATAAAAGACGATGTGAGATGCGTATCTATCCTAAGAGAATATGTTGTCTACGCGCAGTGTGTTGTGTGAAGGATACAATTTCCGGGAGTGGATTTGCGATTTCCCATTTTGGATAAGTTCTATAAAATTAGGAAGCAGTGGTATGTTTTCCATAAAATTTGTCAGATCTCTAAGCTGTGAGCATTCAAATGGGAGAAAAAATATATATCTCTGACGGATTCGAAAACGTGACCAGGTACAAAAAAGGGAGACAGCCTAGCAACTGGACCACTGACGACGATTTCAAATGGTTAATCATCAAAAGTCATATATAAAAATCCTCTTTGCTTCTCTCTCTCTAATATTGCATGTAATATTTAGCGGAAAATAATCGTGTGCAAAGAATAACATGCTACTTCAGACATTCAGATTTCAGACATGCCTTATGCTTATGTAGATTTGAGATGAAAGAGTACGTCAAGAGAAGATATCCAGAAATATGTTTTTCTCTTCTTCGCTGTATGGACATGAGAGATTTTACGCATATTCCATATAGATATAGTCTGTTGACTATTGCTAACCTACTGTCGACTATTGTCAATTGACTGTTGATTGCCGGTGTTAGACTGTGAGTGCATGAGGTGTTCTGCCTACCGTACATAAAGTAACACACAAAGATAAAGTCAACACGCAGACACACAGACGGCGAGGGCGATTTCAATAGCTCTCTTTCGCACACGTTCGTGAGCTAATATTTCGAATTTGGGGTTTCTATGGTTTAAAATATACTTACTGGTTTTGTATTGAGCTGATGGTATTTCATAAAGTAGGATTGTACTAAACCGGGAAGATATTTTGTTGAGCATATTTAACAAACCAGAGTAGTCCACAGTTACATCCGTTTCGTCATGACTTGAGGTAATCACAGGGTCTAACATTACTGAGACATGTTTCTTGTCAAAGCTACCCAAGTAGGGTAAGGGTTTATTTGAAATATTTGTACCTAAATTAAATTATTAAAAACATAAAAGTAAGAACATTAAAGAAAGACAAAATCACATGAAACTGTCGAACAATAACATGATAAAGTTCTGATTTTTTACCACCAACTTTTTCTTCACATGTAAAATCCAACAGCTTTCCATTTATGCCGTCTTTCGTTCTCCACCAACCCGAAAATTTTGAGTTTTTCTTTTCATTAAAAGAGTCAAAAGCTTCGAAAATAACAATGGAAATGTTTTTATGTGTCCATTGGTTAACTTGCTTTGAGAAACGTGACACCTCACTAAGATTCTGAAAACCTTTTGGATGCACTTGTGTGAGATAAATATCGAAGCCAACTTCAACCTCAGTAGCTTTCTTCGACATTATTTCATGACAGCTTGAAAGTTTGTCTGTAATTTGTTCATATTCGTTTCCACCACCATCCAATTTAACATTCCTTGTTTGAAATATAACTTTGTCGAGGTAAGTTAAAATATCATCTAATTGATCTGATTTAGAACATTGTGTAATTGACAACTGAACTGCAAGTTTATATGACTGGCCGTTAAGAGTATTTAGTTTATCTTTGGCTAGGCGTAAAGACTCCGCTAATCTCTTTAGGTCGTTACCATAATCGTAAATAATGAGTGTATTGACTGTTCCTGCGTAAATTGCGTTAGCTTTGTTTGCATGATAAATCACAAGATCTAAGTTACTACTGAGTTCTCCTTGCTGACCTTCGTACATGATGCTGACCTCAGTGTGTCTATTTTGTATGGAGTCAAGCCTGTCATTTAATTTTGCAACAGTAGAAGGTATCAAGTTTAAACTGTTACCTGTAGATAAAATATTAGATTTATAAAAGATTAGGTGGGCTTGATGAATGTAGGTTTTTTAATATTAAATGTAGAAAACGTGTTTTTATTCACTACAGATCAATACTTTATTTATTTTAAATTCTTACCCACAAAATCCGCATCATCACGAAGAAGGTCTTTTATGACTATCTTGCTAAACCTGGTATTTACTTTTTTGATAAGTTTATTCAATTCTGGTTCTCCGTAAGGATTACCAGTGTCAATGTCTCCGGGAAATATCCACGGGGAAAAGTACACATGAACGAAATCTCTATTAAAGGGCTCCATGTACTTTAAAAGTTAAATAAAAATACATGTTGAAAAATTATTTAACTATTTTTATTTATTGAATGCGTGACCTGTATGCAGAAATTTAAAATTTAATAACCTGGCTAGTTGTAAAGCTTATGAGCAATAAAATTATCACTGGGATTTGCATATTTTCATTAAAAAAATTTAAGTCCACAATGGTTCCAAAAAGTATACAAATTTCCAATTTAAATACTAAAGGTCACATTTAGATAATAAGTATTCCAAACTGATTTAAACTAAACTAGCAGAATTTAAAAATTATTACAATCACAAAAAGGAGTGCCGCAGTGTAAATGTTCAATAAACCACAGTTCACAACTTGACTGTAATATTGTCTTTGAGTTGTGTTGAAACCAAAGAGTGCATACAAACCGAAGCCCAAGCAAAAAGAAACTCTTGATATTATTTATTGTGGTAAATGCACTTAATGCAATACATTAAAAAGAATTGACTTTACTTACACTACAAGTTATATATCCCCCACATCCGGTATCTCCAATAATTTTCTTATTTTGTATGTAATAATTTCTTAAATGTACATCTGCTCCAAGCAATGAAATGTATACGTAATAATAACGTATGTTTAATGTGACATCAGCTTATGCCTTACCAACGACACATAAAATTCACGATCATATCTATAAAGTCGACCTACAACTACCAATATTACAATATTTACAAATAAATAATTTGATGGAATATTGAAACTCTTTTTACCTGCGAGGTGCAGTGTTTTTATATTGTAATTGAAAGATTTTAAAGTATCAATACGTTAGAAAAATTCGTCCCTCGTTTCTACATTAAAATATTAAGTGAGGTTTGAATAAAATAGCAAATTTCCAATTAATGAAAACTACTTCTTATTTTAGCCATCGGCGGAGCGGGATAAAGGTTATTCAAGCTGTTTGCTTTAAGCAATTATTAATTGTTTGCAATATTCTAGTTGAACTCAAATATTAGTACCGCATCCACACAACGAAGTACAATGAGCATACAATATTCCCCAATAAACCCTTTCCCAATCATCCAAAATCTTCCATACCACACCCGAATTGGTTTCATTGCATTAGCTTTCTTCCGCATGATTAACACTTCTTTCGATTTCATCCTCAGTTGAAGTTTTCTAACTTTCTTTTGATGATTTTCCACTATCACAACTCCCTTGTCGACTAAACCTGCTGCCATAGGTAGAAGAAATGAGTGCCATATGATAAGAAATACAGTAAATAAAATTACAGGGTAATAGGCGACAGAAGGAATTCTTTCATCTCCTCTTATCAGAATCCAAACAAGGAATACCAAGAACCAGAATGCTCCCAAGTTTACAAAATAAAAACATAAATTGAAAGCATACTCTATTCCAGCGTAGAGTATACGAACTATGACATAAATACGCTGAAAAGAAATTACTCCAGCAATTTCCACCCTTCCCACACCTTCTCTCGCCAAACGTAGACCGACCAAAAAAAGGACAATACCAAACGCTGTAGCATGACCAAGCTCCACGCCAACGAAGTGGATAACAGTTGCTCTGAAAACATAAGAGAATATTATGACCTCCCTTTCTCTCTCCATTGGAGGTGGAAGGATGTCCTCCAAGATGTAGTATAAAGCATCATAGTCTGTAATTAAACAACCGATTGTGACCACTACAGGAATGATTGCTCCACCACAGACAACGAATATATTCAATAGACCTAGGTCATCTTGATGATTTCTTTCTGCGCCTATGAGCCAGACATTGGATCAAATGAAGGTGATACGTTACAGGAACAGGACACAAGACATGCTATGATTTAATTTCCTTACCTTCTTGAAAGGAGTCTAATGCATAGTTGTATGTGTTGATGTATAACTTCATGTCTAACATGTACAAATAAATTAACCCGGAAAATATGGTTAATGCAGAGAAGATGCTGGCAAAAATACCGTAATTTAATATGAGGAGGTTTGCATCCTGAAAAATGAATAATTTCAGTGGAATCGTAACTCCATTAGTGACCCCGAACAAGAACACTGTAAGCATGCAGAGCCCCCATGGAATTACAACTTTTTTGCTTGTCACTAGTTCAATATTGGTGAAAGACTCGTTCCATTTTACTGGCAGTTGAGGACAAAAGAAAAATAGGATTGAGTGAAGTTCGAAAGCGAGTTTTTCTATCTCGGTTAAAATCATATTTTGAAATTTCTGAAATATTTGTTAATTTTGGGAATTAAATTTGGCTAGGAATGAGCTAATCATCCAATCTGGAATGTGTGTTGCTTGCAGGTTGAGACAGAACTGATTAAAAGAGAAAATAAGCAAACGTGATCACAACCTGAAATGAAATGAATCGTAGTGTTTTAAACAGATAACTTCCTCTTCCTGCTTTCCCAAAGTGATTGGATTGCTAATATAATTTTGGGGATGGCATAATTATCCTAGAATTGAAGTAATACTAGCTAATGCTTCTTCCTCGTCAGAAAAAACGAATATTGTTCCAAACTTTAATAGTCGATTTCCTGATATGACAGTAAATTAATATTGACTCCAGTTTCAATCCTGTAATCATCTTATAATGTACTCTTTTACTTCCTGGAATTCTCATGCACTAATTGTAGAGTTGGAGGTAATTCTGATAAATTGTTTGCTTCAAATTGTAGCGAATTCTAGTTTTAATCGACGTAAAACAGCAAAATTGTATTATTATTTCCTTTGAAAAATTTAGCCTATATTGACTGATATTACCTTTGGGGGTATATGCCCGGAATACATTTTTGAATTGAGTAAAACTATCCAATTCCTGTTCCTTCTTTGGTCCTTTCATTTACTCTGTGTAGACGGACTGTAGCTTTAGAAATGAGTTCGAAGAATAGCACTGTATGGGTGCATAACCCCCATAGAATTGTTTTGTTTTGTTGGTGACATGTGACAAGCTCAATATTAGTGAAAGACTCGTTCCACTTTATTAGTCGAGTCGAGGACAACATTTAATTCGCCTGATGTCATCTAGTTCTAGTCCTTTAAACAGAAAAGCTTCCTCTTCCTAGTTAAAAGTAAGGGTGTACTTGAAGAGAAAACATTTCTTGTAGGTTTCCTGGTTTAAACTAATGACTAAAATTGTTTCCTGTGTAATCAAACACGAATTAAATGCGTAATGTATTATTCTTATTGTGAGATTAAAACCTCTTACAATTTAATATGTTAGTTTACCCGGGCAATTGGACAAATTCTTGTTCCCTATTGGAAATTAGAATGTTCTAAAGTGAAATATTATCTTCCTACAAAAGCCAACATCCAAGTTCCTCATTTGATTCCAGTAAAATTGAGCCTACTTCAATTTGGTAAATAAAATGGGACATACTAAACTTAAAAAAATTTAATTGGATATTCGTTTGAAAAAATAGTTCCCTTAACCGAGTTGAGATTATTTTGCTAATTATACTGATGTATTTAAGTAAACTTAAAAAAATCAATAATCAATTTAAATTGGAAACGACAACGAAGCCACCCAAAAACAAAAAATATACTTGATGGTCACGTTGTAAATTTCCTGACAATTTTGTCCAAAATTCCAGATAAATAAAATCTATTACAACCTGACACTGACATAGCAGGCATAACAATAGACTTTAAATAAAGAGTAAAAACTGCAGGATAAACTTATCAGAGATAAACTTCTTCTCTGACCTTATTTTTATTTTGACTTTTTTTAAAATGTGCTTCTACTCTTGTGCTTTTTTCTTCATGTCATAATCTTATAATTAGAGCGGTACAATTGAATACAAATTGAAAACGGCATTCTAACACACTATCTTCTCTCATCTGTACATTTTTCACTATAACAAGTTTTTTGGTGTGATAATATAATATATTAATATTTTTTTCTAACACGGACTTAACTTTATCCTGACTTTTTTTAGCTTTATAAATTTTCTTTTGCAGCAAACAAACAAACTTTTTACACACCAGTCACCAGTCGGGTGGAAGTTTGAAGATCAAAAGTCACTCCAGGTCTGACTCTGCTTCCTCCTCTAAATCTGCCATGTCAACTCCGGCTAACTCGTCGGAGCTAAACTTGGCGTCTCAGCTGGACTGAAGGTAGTGCGTTTCGAAATCTAGCCCTGTAAAAATTATATTTAGAAAAAGTTTAGCTCAACTTGTTAAAATTTTGAGGGAAATTCTTATAAAAAATGTTAAACAGAATAAATTGGGTTAAAAAATACGAAAAAAAAAACAAAATACTGTTCATACCCTTACCAGCTGCCGCCGTCATGTTGGAATAGTGCGCTGCCGCTGCAGCGCTATAATCCGCTGCTAAATGTAAATCCGACCAGCCATCATATCTCCCCCCAGCCCAGTGATGAGCAGCATCCCCTTTTACGGAGCACTGACCAGGGGTAGGAATTCCAGGAAAACGGGCTGCAGCCGCGGCTGCTGATGTACTGGGGAATAAAAAGCTTCCGTATTGGGCTGCATTGAACCTGAACACAAAATAATGATATGAACTTCCCTCCATTTAAAAAAAAATATCTAGAAAAAATAATTAACAATTTAATTACCTGGATGTGGAGCTCATTGGAGGATAAGTGATGTCTGACGGGCGATGATAGCTTTGATGATGGTGATGATGCGTGCCGAGTGGATAATGCCAAGGATCCGCTTGCGCGTGATGATGTGCAAATCCCGGAATAGAGGCGGAGTAGTCCATCGCCGTTCCGTAAAAGTCCGCTGCGCCATACGCCAAAGAGGGCTTGCTCGGCTGGTAATTTGAGTTCCAAAAGGATGGCGGAAAATTGCGAGACGACATTGGTAAAGCTGCTGGAAACATTTTTATTTTCAATCAGGTAACAATATTATGCATACATTTTTATTTACAAAGTTTAGTTCTCTCACATTTTGACGACTTTTCAGAATACGGTCCATTCATCGCCCTCTGAAAATGCTCATCCACAACTCTTGCCGCATTCCCGTCATAATTCACATAAACAATGCAATTCGCTGATAAATATTGCGCTCTTCCATTTGACCCTCCTGGAGCTCCATCCCCTTCATTTTGACTTCCTTGCTGAGTATCTCCCCTTCCTGTGGATTCATCATCGCTCCCTTCAGCTTGTTGTCTTCCGGCTCCCCCAGCAGCACTACTTATTCCTGCATGATGACTAGAACTTGACGCTGCTGACGATGAAGAAGACGAAGGTCCATGACTGAGATCTCTTGAAGTAGCGGTTGCACTTGAGGACAAGTTTAGAGACGAATGAGACAACGGAAATGACGAGCTCCCTCTATGCGACACCTGCTGCGACCCTGACGAAGACTGATGATGCTGATGATGAGACGAGTGATGTCCATGTGAGTGACTATGATGAGAGTGATGATGATGCTGGGATAACTGGGACGCTGAAGTTATTGTCGCTGAGGCTGACGCACTTCCTGAAGTTGCAGAACCACCCATCCCCGGAGTTAAAGGTCTTCTCTGTCCTGTCCCAGTTGAAGAGCCGGCACCATTATTCCCATGACTAGATGCAGCCCCCACCCCAGACGGAGATTGGAGATGGGGTGGGAGTAAAGATAAGCTTCCTAAAAGTGCATTATGAGCTACCCCACCTGTCGAACCTGGACTGCTGTAGGAAGAGGAAGCATTTGAATGTGAGGATTCTGGAGGAGATGGGGCATGCGGAAACTTAAACGACTTCTGCAAAAAAATAAAAGCCGTAGAAGAAAATAAATTATAAAATTTATTTCTCCATGTAAAGCTTCCAAAGAGGAAGCGGGATTCATGGGCGGCCCTCATTATTACTTTTCGCAGAGGTGGTCCCCCACATTAACATCGTTTATGATAAAAACTTCCAAGTGAAGGAGCAAACCAATACAGCTTTTAAAAGTCAAGCTACAACATCTCCTGTGGTCAAGATAGTGGTCACCATGTAAATCAAAGAAAACTGAACCGGTTACAAAGTCAAAAAGAAGACAATTGAAAATGATTGTTAATTAGGTTTACGAGCTCTGGCAATTTACGACTGTCATTTCGAAATGGCAATGTAACAAAAGAGCAAACACTTATTATTGCACAAGGGATGAGTAACAAGCTCATCTTTTAAAATAAATTCTGATGGCATCTTCCCCCTTGTCGATAAATTTTTATAATTATTTTTTATTGCAAACAAATTTTTATTTGAAAATAATACATCAACTATTTTTTAAGTAGTAAAAAAATAAGAACGTTTTGCTCGATGAAATTTTACAAGTGAAGAAAGAGAGAGAGAGAGAGAGAGAGAGACCGGTATTTCCCGATAAAAATACAGAGGGAGGAGTATCAACTTGCCCCAAGAATGTTGGATTTTTCCTCGAGAATAATGGATTTCTGATGTAATTTTGGATTTGATGGTGAGATATGGCAAATTGGTTTATTGTGTTTTATTGAATGAGCATAGAGATAAGATAAGGTGTAGGTTGATAAGATTTTGTGTTTATATTTACCTTATTTTCATTAGTAGTCCTGTCACAGGACGAGCTGTAAGACATAGCATACGGCTGATACATAACGGTGCAGCTCATCGTGCCCTCGGCGTAGGCTTACATGGAGAAAATAATAATATCCTTTTGAAAAAATATAAAACTGTCCACAATCCTTTTTCCAGGAGTTTCCTGGAAAATATGTTCACTTCCCAAAGGATAAAATTTCAAAGGGGAGATTTTCCTTGGAAAAAATCTATTTTTCGTTTGAAAGCAGAAATAGAAAATTAGTTCAGAGGGAAATTTCACTTTGGAACTGACAAACTGTCAAAGTCTCTCTGAAGTCTTGAGTGTTGATTACAAAGTTTTTTTTTCTTTAGACTCAAAATATCCTTTTGTTCCACTCCTTTTGACAAAGCTAAAAATTCCTTGTAGCATTCCAGTTGGTTGAGTTGCTCCAAATGACAATGGAATTTGGGATCTCAAAGCTCAAAAACATTCCACACTTTTTTCCCCTCCACACAATTTTCCTTCCACAAAAGAATTTGAAACTCTTTAGTGTGGAGACTAGGTTCTGGTTCTAGGAAAAAAATGGCAAAAATTTGTACAACTTTTTGGCAGTACACTTGCAATTCCTCTGGAATACTGGAAACGTCCGTTGACTTGGAATATTATTTTATTCTAGGAATAACCACTTCACTAAGAATCATGTCGATTACAACGGTTACGGTGAGGAAACCACATCAGTGGAAAAGAAATAACTTCAATATCCTCTCATCCTGGAGTTAATCCTTTTCCAGAATATTTTCCTTTCTCAGTATTCTCAAGTGAAGTACACCTCGATCAATCCCGACTCAAAGGATTCCTCAAATTCCGTCCACTCCACTTTCCTTCATAAAACGAAACTAGAGCAGACCAAAAAGCCAAACCACTCTTTCACTTATTGACATCCACCTCAATTTCCATATTCACTGGAACCACCACCACTCCTCCTTCACTCCCAAAAACAAATCCACAACTTCACTCAAATTCCCTCCAAACAGTTCACACGAAAAAACTCCTCTCTACAATCCAAAAAATATTATCCGAAATTCCTCCAAATCTCTATTTTATATCCTCCACCGTTTTTATTCCATCCTTGCCAACTACCCATTTCCGGTTGACTATTTAGGTAGCTCTTATCCTTCAAGTGTCTCGGTTTTACTCAAACCATTCTCCTTCTCTTCTCTCTTTTTCCTCGTTGTTGACAGCGTGGCTCTGCTCAACTGACTGAGAACAAGATTCACCTCTCCATCCACTCTTGCCACACATCTCTCCTTCTCTCACACAAGCTGCACTGCATGTGCACTCCACTCACATATATGAGGTGATTTGAGAAGCGTAACCCGTCTCATTTTCCCTTCATACTAAAAGCAGCCTTGCTCACTCTGAGATTTTTTTTTCATCATCTTCTCCTCTTCTAAAATCCATCTGCGTTTTTCATGTAAGACCAACATGTGGCCAGTTTATGTTTCCCTTGAAAAAAAAAAGCTGAAAAGTCTGCATGAAGCCTTTTTTGAAGCAAGCTCATAAATACACATTCTCATTGTCAGTGTTTAATTGGTGCGATGAGATTTGAGATTTTTATGGGATTTCGATGAGGAGCTGAATCCCTGAAGAAAATTACGAGCGTGTTCTCTCTCTCTCTCTCTCAAGCTTTGTTAATCCTTCAAAGGTATTTTATTCCTTTAGCACAAATTGCCATTGTGCAAGTACAATATATCTACTATAAGCTTCTTAATTACTCCTGCTCACACATTCATAAAGATTCTCTCACATTTCATCAAACAATGTGGAAAAAAAGGTTCTTATCTGAAGGGGAGATCGAACAAGTGCAATTTCTGTAAGAGAATAGTTGTACGAGTTGTATGTTAAACGGGGAGCTTTTTCAAAATGTGTACCTCTGATCGTGTTTCTCTCATTAATTAAATTCCTATTTCAAAATGGATGGAAAAAAGGGAGCAGATGAGGAATCTCAGTTTTCTCTGTTTGTTATTGTATTTTTCTTTACTTTTTATCTCTCTCCAATCGACGAGATGGGATCAAGTTGTCAGAAGAAAATGGATTATTGTTCACTCATTCATTCTGTGCAAAATTAATTTTCAGGATTTTACTCATTATTGTAATTATCATTACTAGCAATTATTTTCAATTGGGAAAACAGCACAGCCTCCCTTCTCCACTTGAGTTGTAAGTCGTTCATCACCAAATCAATCTTTCATCTTGTTCTGTCAGGATTTTTATTTTAGTACTATGTAGCTAAAATTTATTAAGACCACCAGTATTTTCCTCTGCCACCTCAACAAGATAAAAATAAGTGTATCCACCACCTGCTCTATTTTTTCACCACCTTGTAAAGAAACAAAAAAGGCCCACAATCTAATCGAAAAGGTCACAAAAAAAGAATAATAATACTTTTTTAAGGGGAAAATGAGAAAACCATGTTTCCTAACTATGATGTCACATTGAAAAGGTATTAAAATTTTTGTTACATTTTCGGGATTTTTTTCTTCCTCTTTTACTCTCCCGTCTTTTACCTACAGCATAGAAAAAAAAATCTAGAAATCCACCGACTTCCTCTTGACACAACATAGCTTTTTGTCTCACCCGCCGTCCTCCTCCTCGCGGTAATAATTTATCCGCGTGAAAGATAAGTCATCGATGGCAATCAACATTTAATCAGCTCTATTTATTCCACTTCCACCTTCAGTCAGAAAAAAAGGAATGAAATGCATGAGAGCTTAAAGAAAAAGCCGCTATGGTTTTATTATATTCCCTTTACCTCAAAAAAATACACACAGAGCGAGCATTACCATTTGTAGTAAAAGAGTTGAGCACAAACACACGCTGTGGGACTGTGAAACTAGAGGGAGAGCAAATTGATAAAATCAGCAACAGCAATAATAGCCCGAGTCAGGGAATAATTTTTTTTCGCTTCAAAGTTGACCATTCACTATGAAGCAAACTGGATGACTTGGATAAAAACAAAAACTCGAGTAAAAACTTTATTCGAGTTTTTGTATTCCTACTATGTAAAAAAGAGAGTTATTGACTGGGGTCACGTTTACTCCTTGTCGGCGAGGAAAGGATAAGAAAAATCCTGAAACAAGTACAACTAATGTAATAAGAGTAAAGTGCACTCGGGCAAATCCATTTTTATTGCTTAGCCACCTATTACCATTACTGCCACCTCTAAGCTAAAAACACACATGAGGGGATATATGGTACATGTTATATATGAGGCATATATGCGTATTCTCTTTTATACAATTTTTTCCAGTAGATTTTAATTTTCTACTAGTGTTCCGCCTGCTAATCGGGATTACAATTATGAATTTGAGATGAGGTCCAATTTTATGAGATCAGAGTGATCACCATGATCAGGATTAATGTGGTGGTGTATATGAGCAGTGAGTATTTGTTTGTTTTTGAGAAAAGACTTGAGAGACCGTTCATTCTCTTGTGTATATTTTACATGGGATTTTTTTTACTACAAGGATAAATATGAGTGGAGCTTTGTACACAGCGCATGAGACTGAAAGAAGGAGGAGTCAGGGAGAATGTGGGCTGCCACAAATGAGCTCTCTCTCTCTCTTCAACATTTTTTTCGTCTTTCTTCTCTCTCTCTCTCTCTCTCTTGTTGTGTGTCGGTAATGTAAGCTTGGATGCATCTATTATTACAGAGGAGAATGGAATTTTCCTATTTTATATATATCCATTATATATATTTATATAGTCTCGAGAACCCGGAGACACTTTCGGGACAATGGCACAATGGCTGAGAGAGAGAGAGAGTGAGCACCCTAGAATCAATTTTCACTGCTTCTTCCTCTCTCTCTCTCTCCAGCTTGAAAATATCCAGCTGTACGATGTACTGGAGAATATATGATTTTTTTTCTCTCAGAGTTGTGGGGAGAGGGGAAGGTTTTTCGGGATGTTATTGGCATTCCAAGTTTTTATTACTTTCTCTCTTTCCCTCTCCTTTGTGGATGGTCTCGGTGACATTGTGAAATGATTATGGCTATCATCATTTTATACAAGAGTCCCACTGTCATCATCAAAAAGGGAGAGGAGGAAAAGAGCAGAGGAAGAAAAAAATAGTTTTATTACGTTATCATTTTCATGTTCAGTCTCTCCCCTTTTAGCTTTTATTAGTTTTTTTTCCTTTCGCTAAAAACATGAGGATACGAGCATGGTCAGCAATTCCATTCATATTATTTGGTTCATTGATTCTCTCTCTGAAAGTAATATTTTTCAATATTGCATATGTTTTTCACGGTACGGGTGGAAAGTGGAGAGTTATTAAAAAAAAGAACAATACTTGCTAAGGTCCCCTCTTGTAGGAGAGATGATAAAGATCGGAAGTTTCAATATTGTATTTTATCCTCGCTCTCTGGCTCTCACCCTCCATTTAGTATTCATTATTGGGAGGGGTTCAACAGGCATTTTTCAAATGACTTTTCCCATTTGTCACGAAGCTCCACACTCAACTCATAAAGAGCATGAGCCTGAGCGTTAATTAAAAGTTGAGCGAGTTTTATTTATATGTCAAAGTTTAATATAAAATCCCCAGCTGGAGTGACGATCTCTTCTCTTCAGATTTTTGATGAGGGATGAGCATCTATTAATTAAATTCTTTGGGATATTACATCATTTTCTACTCACCTGAACCAGAGAATGGTTGACTAGGCAGGATTTTAATTTGCGATATTCTCATCTTTCCCCAGCTCCCAATTTTGAGAAAGGATCGATACACCCTAATAATTTTTGTCTTTGAAAAGGAATCATTTAAAAAAATATATACACATATTATATTATATTTATTCAGAGGCTTGCAAGGAATGGAGGACCTCCCGTGAGAAACTTGTTCTTTTATGAGGGTCCAACACGCAAGATTACATCCAGTCCTGGTGAGACAGTCGCACTATAACTCTAATCAAAACAATAACCCATCTCTCAATGCCCATGTGGTTTTGTCAAAGAGAGATTTTTTTAAGGATGTTGTTGTTATGTATAATATAATCTTGAGTAGAAATCATCATTTTCAAGTAGCCACCAACAACAGAGAAGACGGACGAGGTGGGGACATGCATTCATTTTGGAAAACGAGTTAGACCATCTGAATTGAAGAAAAGCGGTAAGAAAAACAATGCTCATGTTAAAATGCTTAGAATCCTCATTATCATTCTCAAGGATCATTATTGTTATTGTAATGATTACCATTATGATTGTCCCAATCACTCAAACCTTTTATCCCATTTGAAGACAATTTATCTTGCCTTAACTTATATATGGTGGGTGATGCTCTCAATAATAAAATTGGAATGATCAAAAATAATAAGAAAAGTTACAAGCCTTTCTTTCATCCAAATCTTTACTCCAGATCTGGAATCATTTAAGAGGAAAATATAAATCCAAGAGATAAGAATATTAAAGTGATAAATCCTTTAAATCGTCACCCTTTTTTCCACACCAGATTTAATCCCACCTCTTCCTCTTCTCCACCTCATGTTTAGCAAGAAATATTCCAACAGCTTTAGCCCAACCATAAAACAGTCTCAATTGCAGTTTTACTTCTCAAGTGTGAACTCATCTGTTCCGCAATGATTCCATTTCATATTCAATCTGTCATCATTTAGCAGAAGATTATACTCAAATGAAATATGACAAGACAAGTGGACCATTAAACTAGTCATAAAAGAAGACTCACTCTTATCGAGTGATTGACACTAATGATATTTTAGCAAAAAAATATTAAAAAATAAAAATATGTGTTCATGCAGTTTTTTTCTTCTGCTTTTTTAAATCTCAAAAAAAAAAGTATTAAATTTCTTAAAAATTCCTTTCGGGAAAATGTTCCTTTTTGATTTTTAAAATTGATAAAAAATAACGTATAACCCCTCTTGTACAAAAGAAACCAGTAGCAAGAAAGGTAAAGTCACCAAAACTCTCTTTTTTGACACGGGTATTGTTTCACTTTAATGTGATGACGAGATCTTTGAGAGGAAAAGGCTCTTTTCTCAAGTAATCTTGAAATGTTACAATGTTCCCAGCTGGTATAACACTACTGTGTACATTTTTTCCTTGTGAAAGATGAGCTCCTTGTAAGTGATACACTGACTTTTTTTTTCTCCTGAAGCATAATGAGCTTGTGTACTTCCTCAGTGAAGAGTCTGAAAGACAAAGTAATTTCGTGAAATAAACCTGCCTCGTAAAACTCTTGCGTTTGTAAATTTTGTGACAAAACTCTACTCCTCCGTGTGACATTTATGGACTTGATAATGCATGTCTGCTCTTCTCTCCCTCGGAAAAAAAATTCCACACAAAATATATTTTGTTTTCCTCTCCATCTTCAACACTCACTCTTTAAGGCATCTCTCTTGTACAATATGACTATTTTGAAGAGAGGAAAAATAGTAGGAATGCAGCGAGAAAGGATAACTTCTTTTTCTCTCTTTCCTCTCATCAGCAACTGCAACAAGATCATCAAACCAAAGATTGAGGAGATAAGCTCGATTATTAAAAAAAATAAAGGACAAGTTGACGGGAACAAGTTATCTTGGGAAGGATTATATTAAAGGCTTATCTTGTTCCCACACATTAGCGAAAAAAATAAAGGATTGTGAGAGAGGATATAAGCTCACATATCAAAATGAAGGAGAGAGAAGGGTATATTTGCCAAAATATAATTATCTTAATCTTCCACATGATATGAAAAAGGGTATAATGTCACTCACTCTCACTCATTTTATTTTAAGCTTGTAATCTCTAATGAGGGTGTTTTGTCTTTCTTTTGCTTGGAAAATGATTATCCACTCGGGCTGATTTTAATGAGGAGACTATGACTCAAAGTTAAGACACATGTTCACCAAATTGTAAGAGTTGCGTGTGCTGAAGGTGACGTGTTTTGTGGTGAGTTGTAAGAGTGTGAATCAATTACGAGGAAAAGAGCAACTCCGGAAATGATCAGGACACCATCTAATCTAAGGGAAAAAAGGAGGTCCACAGATGGGATGAATATGAGGGGGATATTTTTCGGGGGAATTTGAGATTTAAAAAGTAGTTCGTAGCGTACAAGCTTTTTATATTATCAAAAGTAATAAAACAATTATGGGAGAATGACTTTCAAAAAATGTTGAACTTGGTCAGGGACAATAATTTTTTGTAAAATAGTTGAAATTTTTGTCAAGGCTAAAATGCGAGTTGTGAATGAGAAAAAATTCCAATGAGTTGTGAACTCTCGAGGAATTCTTTTTGTCACGTGACATTATTTTTTTCTTCCTGCAAGCTTGCACTTGCCCGCCCTCGCAAAAACATGTAAATTGGAGGGTAAAAGGGAAAATGATTGGAATATTTTTAAAACTTGCTGTAGACTCACACAGAGAGCATATTAGTCATTGCTTGAATTCTTGACCGAATTTCTGAAATATTTGAAAATCATAGTCATGTTAAGTGTATTGCTTGAAAGGAGAGGTGTGACTCATTGGAATGACAGAGCAAGATTATTAAAGAGGATTGCATAACGAGGGGATTAGACCACTCATTATTTTCATGCTTCTCCTTCATAACCTTTCTTATCTCTTTATCTCAAGATGAGACTTGCTGAGTGAGTTGAAATCGCAAGTGGAGAAGAAAATAAGGGAAATGTTTGCTGATGTCATTTGCACAATATATATTTTTTACGTTTTTATTATTATCATTTAAATTATTTCACAGTAGGAGGTAAACTTCACTTTGAAATATTGGTCATATACAAGAGGATATCCACCTCCCATTGGGATATATACTTATTTGCGGATTTAATCCGAGGAATGCGAAAATTAGCAAGAATCTAGCTCATCCTAAGGATGTCATTGACTATCGAAAATATTTTTTGAGAGGGAGGTTCAAACCTGAGTCAACATTTTCTTTGCTAATCATCAGCTAGAATGCATGTTTGCATTTTTGCTGAGGACATTAAAATCTTGAGTTTGAAAAAAAAGATTTTTGCAACGAATCCAGATTCCTTGGGAGCGGGTGCCATTTAGGAATTTGGGAATGTGCACTTGAAATCCATGAATGCATCTTGGCTATTCAGAGAATTCTCGTACAAATGTCGGATTCACTCATTCCATTGATTAACTCCGTAGTGAAAAATATTTCTAGGGTTTATAACTCCCGATATAAAATTGTTGAGGATGTGGAGGGAAATTAGATATGTATTTAACAAACTTCTCAGGTTACTGACTGAGGAGAAAATACTTTTGAAATTCTCTTCACTTTTTTTCCTACAAGGGGCAGAGGAGACTGAGAGGATCTTAGAGGAGTATCATCTCATTGAAAATTCAGGCTTGCCAGGAATTCCAATTAAGTTGAAGAATATGTCCAACCTGTCATGAAGAAGAGACAGGGTTCCAGAGGTTGATCTCATTGTTGGAATATTTCCTGGAGAAGAACCTACACTTTTAATATTCTCAGCTGATATCCTCTCTCTTGAGGGGGAAGGGGAAATGGGTAATGTGAGAAAGTGGTAAATTCCTCTTGGGATGATGACACCACTTCACTTTCAATTTGAGAAAATAAGGCGGAATTTTTGAAGATGATCGTAAATTCATTCAAAAAATCTTTCCTTCATCTCAACACTTTTTCCATACTGCAACCAGATGGCAAGGAGAAAGGTTGTCTTTTAAGAGGAAAAATATTAGTCTGATAATCACTCTCAAGCTAAACTTTTAAAACGACAAGAGGAAAATGGAAACAATGCAAATTTTTTTAAAACTCTTGTAAAGAAAAGTAAACACGTCAAGGAATAAAGTTTTAATTCTTTTTTTGCGCGCATCTCTCTCACTCTCTATCTCACTCCTTTAGAAAACAACATTATCAGTTGTCTTCTCAAAAAAGTGAATATATTTTCTTCTCGTCTCTTTCAAGAGAATGGAATGTACAAGATTAGCGTTGATTCTCAAAGTCTTTCTTCAGCGGAAAGGATGGCATTCCAATTATGCTGGGGAGGGAAAAAAGTGCATCTTTTTTTAGAGATGCATAACTTAAAAATAAAACAGTGTTCATTTCCTTCCGAAAGATTCCCTACGAAAAATATTTTTAATGAAGTTTCTTCAACTCTTTTTCACCATCTTAATTATTTTTTTAAGGAAAGCTCATCTCAAGTCCGCAGAGTTTTTTTTTGGAGGGCTAGATTAGTTGGATAGCTTATGGAGGGTATTTTTGATAGGAATATCCCTCCAAAAAATAAGTCTGACAGTTTTAACAAATTTTCATTTTAGCTTTTATACAGGGAAGGTAAATTGTTCATTAGAAATAAAGATATCTTCCCAGGGACACCAACAGAGAGACAATATTTTTCTCAATTGTTTTCCTCCTTCTTTCCTCTATCCAATGAACAGTGACATATTACTTGATTTCGGGCTTGACACTGATGAACTTCTCCGCTTTTTAGAGTCACGATGACTATGGGAAAATTTTGTAGTTTTTTTCCACGTCTTTGTGATTAGTATTCTCTCCAAGAGACCAATTTCCCTAACAAGGATTACTCAAGTATTCTCTCTCCCAGGTGGAAAATCTTTTTCGTGATATATGCCTTGATGTCAGGTTTTTCCTAAGAGAATTTTTTAAAACAATTTAATGTTTTATTCTGCTCACTTTACTTTTAAAATAAAGATGTTGCGGTCCGACCAAAAAGGTTTTTGGTGTTGGAGCCCCTCACCTATCCATTTTGCCCCGTCATAATCCAACCCGTCAATGCTAACATGTTTATTTTCTTCACAAGACAACTCNCAAAAAGGTTTTTGGTGTTGGAGCCCCTCACCTATCCATTTTGCCCCGTCATAATCCAACCCGTCAATGCTAACATGTTTATTTTCTTCACAAGACAACTCCCCATTTGTCCACTTCAGGATAAATCTCCTTTGCATTTTTATCAAAGCTTTTTTACCTTCATGGGGTGAAGTGAGGAAGAGAGAGAGAGTTGCGAAAACCCCTTTTTGTTCTTTATTATTTCCCCAAAGCTACAAAAGAGCTTTGACGGAAGAAAAAAGACTAGAAAATTTCCCTTTCAAAAAATCTAATAGACTCGAAAGCTTCATGATGAAATGAAGTTGTTTTTGAAAATTTAAGGCGGGGCAGGGAACGTGCTTAGTATTTTCATTGTGGTTTTTATTTCCCTCAGGAAAACCAGAGCCTTTTTTCCTTACAAATCCAATAATCATCAAGGGAACTTAATGGAGTTTTTTTTGAGAGAGAGTCGCGTGTTCTTTGTTTGCAGAGCACACACTCCCAATTTTTTTTCTAAAGAGGTTTTTTTCTCCCTGGAGGAATAGGACTGGCTATAAAAATATTTTTAGGGGATGAAAAAGGCGTTGCTTGGGAAAAGAAAAATAAACAAAAAAGACTAAAAGTTTCGTGTTCACTTTGAAGACTGGCAGTTGACATATTAGGGAGTGTTTCTCATGTCGCAATTTTTTGAGGGAAGCAAGGTTATAAAAACACAGGGACAGGTTCACACCACCTCCTCTTGGGTGGGAGACGGAGAGAAGAGGATGAGGTGGTAGACACAAGAAACAAGAGGAGACTACGAAAAAAACAAAAAGTGTCATTTGTTTCCTCTCAATTTATGCATGACGACACTCTGACTGAGTATCTTTAGAGAAACACTTTCAGGTACATTTTTATGAGGAGAATTACTTGTCATGTGGGAAAAATGGGAGATCATGAGAGAGAGAGAAAAAAAAATCAAGATGAGAAGACATTGTCATATTGTGCGGAAGCGAGGAAGAAGCTGAGCAAAAACCGAAACAGTTTTGTCTCTTTTTTTTTTACTTCTCCCCGTTTTCTCTCTGAAGCAGAAGGACTTTTGCTACAGATGTAATTACACTAGTGAAATAGACGGGAAGGAGGAAAGGCGATAAATCTGTGTCACCAGGCTCATGACAATAAATCCTGAATTGGATACGCTCACTTGTTTTCCGCTCATGTTCATCTTGGCTTCACAAAAGGAGAGGAACATATTGTCTTTTTAAAAATGTCCTTAGTTTTCTAACTCTGATGGTTGTTTCCATTTCGCCAACTTTGTGGAATGGGGATCCATTCAGGAAAAAGAATGACTTGTCAGGTTTGCTGGTTTTACTTGAATTTTTTTTCCTGGAGAAAAACGGATGATATTTTGTTTATTTTTTTTGTATTTTCCTGGAGCATGCACCTCCTCATTTTAAAAGTGGCTAGTTTCCTCCTTTTATTTCCCTCCAGGAAAAAACTACTTGAGAAAAGTTTTTTTTAAAAGGGAAATTCATTTTGTTGGAATTCCATTCTCAAACAGTTTGAAAGGCACTTCCACTTGAAATTGTCTGTCTTTTGTCTCGTGGCTGATGGTGTGTCGTTCCCGTTGGCATTATCTCTGGTTGTCATTACCTCTTTCGAGAGAAAAAAATATTTCCATTCTCTTTGCTCTCTCTTTTTTTCAAGAGAAGGGGATCATCATAATCCTGATAATTAAAAGAACAAAACCTCGCTTCTCGAACAGCTCGAGAAGAAGATATAATGAGAACAAGCTTTTTTTTACCGCTGATGTTGTCTCGTGAAAGGTATGCTTGAAATGCTAAAAATATTCCTACCTCATGCCAAAATAATTATTGGAGGACTCTCTTCTATCTTGAGAGTGTCATTTTCAAAAGTGCATCTTGTAAAGGAGAGTACAATGCTCAATTTAAATAAATATTATGGGATGCAATCCAATTATGGAGGGAAGTGAGCCAAAAGAAGCTAAGAAAATTATAAGCGTGCTTTTCCCATGTTATTTTTTTCCAAGGGAAATTTAAGATTACAAAAAAAATTATTAAGGATAAGATAACGATGAGCTTCATTTCCGCTCCCATTATATAATATATATTTTGGAGGGAAGTTTTTCTTCCCTTCATATTGGAGAGATGAGGTTTGGAGGAAAAAAATAAGTTTCTTGTAAGGAGGATATTTATGGAGGATAATGTATTGTCTTGTGTTACGAGCTTGGAATAAATTACACTTTGACACTCGAACCATCTTCTAATCTCCTTTAAAGAAAGATCCTCTGCCCACATATGCTGGCTAAGAGAAAAGGCATTCATTACAGCAATGAATTATCAACTGAGTGGAAAGTGTAATGTGTAGTGTTTTGTGGACACATCTGAGGACATAAATTTACCCTCTGTCACGAAACCGGAACAGGAAGAGGGGAAGCTTTTCAACCTTTAATCCAGATGAGGAAAGAGCTGAGAGAGCACTGGACAAAAATATACTTTGGATGAGGAGTGGACACGCATTCTCAAAATTATAAACAAAACAGATTCCTTTTAAAATATATCTGCATATGTTTTGGTGTGTCCACTCGGCGGAAATAAATTTACATGACAAAAGGTCCTTTGTTTTGAAAATTATTATAATAAAGCTTCTCAATAACAAGGGGAAGCACGGCTGTAGGAAAATCTCAACTTACCCCACAATCTTATCCTCCTCATAAATGAGCCGTGAGTGCGTCCACTTCCTCTTCCAATTTTCCACGCACGGTCTCTCATTTTCTTTCTTTCATGCCGAAACTAGACCAATTCCATTTTCCTCATGGGAGCCTCTTCTCCCTATCATAATATTTCATCTGGAAGAAGTAATTACTGGGGTAATTAGCAAATTACCCAAAAACCCATCAATCCCTCACCTTCAAAGAATCAAAATGCTCTTCAACAATTTTAATAATTCTTTCACAATTCTACCTACACAAAAATTACCGCGTAACTCAAGAAGAAACTTTGAAGATTTTTGCTTTCAAGAGAAGGAGAAAAAAAACTCGTTCTACTCACGAAACTATCTTAAGCATTCATTTCTTGGCTGTAGGTAATCTGCGAAATACTTGTCGTGCCGAAGCTGTAGTAGTAATTGCTCTCGGATATAATATCCCTAGTGATAACATCAGCTACTGAACAAGAAGCCGACGGAGAAGGAAAGAGTATATATATGAAACAATCTTATAGAGTATTTTTTATCTGAGAGAATGAAATCCCATGAAATACGTGAGACTACTCTAGGTTGCACATACATTCACCTTTTGAGGATTTTTATAAGAAGCTGTTAGTTATCGACACCAACTTTTAATTTTTTTTCCAATGCCGACTCTCCATCCTCTTGTGGCGTAATGGATCAAACAAGTTTCATAAAGTGAGTACATAATTTGAGATGTCAAAGGGGATGCCGACTTGTGCATTATTCTTTAAGCAAAATAAAGATTACTCATTTCATAATGGTTTTTAAGGCTCATCTTTCTCATTTTTCGCAACAATTTTTAATTGCAAGAGATCATCATATATATCCAGACAAGGAATTACATTAAATTAAGAGAAAAAGGAAGCGGGAAATATACTTAATATTTTTTTCTCCTTGAGCAACCTCTTCTCTTCTGTCGGCAGATATTGGAGCCCGACAAAAAAAACTAGGATTTACAATTATCCCCACTCAACCCCAATTATTGCTCTGGTTTCTCTTATTTTGAAATTTGCCGCTTGATATCGATCCCCCATCTGAGACAATTAAATGAAAAGAGAATCGGATGAAATAAAGAAGCGGGACGTGCTGTGGGTGGTATTCAAGTGGAATGCACATGAGCAGGGAAACAAGGAAGATGGTGGATGGTTAGGGTGGCTTGCCTAAGAGAGATTGTTGGTAGGGAAAAAAAATGTCACCAAATCAATAAACATCTTTTGGGATGGAGAGAGAACAATGTTATTATTAGTTGAGAATTTGAGCACAGATTTGCTCCTCGTTGGTGGTCCTCTGAGAGATAGAACGTTTTCTAGAATTTTTCAATTGAGGATAAAGGATCACGAGGAAATAAAAAAGTAATCAAAAACTCTTTCGATTTCAAGACAAAAAGGATAATGAGTTGGATTTCGGAGAAGACAAAACTTACTTCTTTTTTGTAAAAGAAATGGACAAAGTCTTTGAGGCGGCGTGTGTGTCAAACCACAAAAGAATATACTGTCGTCTCCGCTATCTTTATTGCCATCATGGGATCTGATGAGAAGAAGAAGCCGATTCGGAAAAATATACTTGGATATACGTGTGCAGTGTAGTGGGCACCTGAACTATAAAAAAATGTTCAGGAGATGATACGCGTGAGCTGAAAAAGCTCCATTGCTACTTGCTCTTGAAGAGTGTCAACAGAAGAAGAAGAGAAGACAAGGGTCTTAAGTTTTTTCCTGACTTTTACACGATTTTCCCTAATGAATTATTACTCAAGAGACAAAAGTTTGGAGAAAAAAGGTTTCGACGGAGGGAAGATGAATTGAGAAAAAAGGAGACAGGCCAAGGGTGACCTGTACTTGTCAACGGGATATGTTTAACAATAGTCTGGAACAAGTTTGAGTATTTTTGGGATGAAAAATGTTTAAGGGTCAGTTAAAAAGGAATGTCGAGGTAGTTTTGTTCACCGAGAGATGCATTTTGTAAAAATGAGGAAAATTGTAAAGGGAAAAGCATCAGATACAATCTGGAATAATATTTTTACAGCTAACTTGAAATATTTGAGTTTTTTGAAGTGTTTTTTTGAAAATTTAAACTAATTATGATTTTAATTAAATGAAGTAATTAATGTGTGAGATAAGTTGTGTGAATAATAGGCTGTCTGTCGTCAGTACAGAGGATATCAGTCAACTATGCTATTTTTGTTCATGTTGACTGCAGCGTCATCTTACAAGTATTTTTACTACTATGATAACTCCGTCGTATATGTTGAATATATCTGAAAGATTTTTCAAAAGAGTTGAGAAATATTGTGTAAGGTGGCGCTTTATGCATTTCATAGTAAAACACGAGCTTCTTGTGGGAGAATTTTTTCTGCTGGAGAATTGCTCGTCCTGGAGAAAATGAACAAGTGCAGTACTTACGTAGGTTGAAAAATATGCATTTTTAATGAATTTTCCCAATTTTCATGATTTAAAGTTGTATAATGAGATTTTATGGAAGTAAAGCAAAGAATCAAGTCAAGGTCAAGATTGATGTTTTTTATTTAAAAGATTGAGTTAATTTATTTGAGCGATACACTTATAAAATTCGACTTATAATGTATTTATTTCACGCGTGTAGCATCAAATGAGTAAAAATGCTGTTTTTACGTTTATACAATACTGAATAATTATTAAAGTTAAAATACTCGCTAATTTCAATGATATAAAAATACAGTAGCAATTAAAATCTCCCCTTTTCATATTCACTAAATCCCTAATTAAATTAAGATAATTTTTAATTAAAACGTTAAGCTTTAAAATCCCTTTTGGGATTGAGCTCTTATGAGAATAAAATTCCATTACAATAATCATTAAATGCGATTTCTTGAACTCATATCACAGCACAATTTAAGCTTGCCATTAAAATACTTTTGGACAGTTCGTTTCATTTTGATCTAAAAGGCATTAACGCAATTACTAGTTTCCTCTGCTTCACTAAATCTCAATTTTGCCTCAAGATCCTTCAAATCATTTTCCAGCATTTCCACCAACGAAGGGAATTCCCATGCAGAGTTGAACTCATTTATTTCAAATACACGGAGCTCAAGCTCCTCACGCTTGTCGTTCTCACTCCATCCAGTAAAATCTTTCATTATAGATTCCCCGATTTTCCCACGTACTAAATCAAAGTGCTCTAGAATTTTCTCTTCGTCACTCATTTCCTCCTGTGGCACTTCAGTAACGTCAGCAGGATCCAGATCGGCTTCACATTT
>JAHZNA010000425.1:0-14436 GCA_027743935.1 Sinodicranocentrus sp. ZH6 | reverse complement strand
TTTTCAAATAAATCCTGTACGGTTGTAAGCTGATCATTACTTTGTTCCCTTTCTCTTTCGTAGTCCTGTAATTTTGAATTCCTTGTTTGGATGTCCTCCAGCAAATCCTCAATGCGAATTTCAGCTTCAGCCAGACTACGTGTTAACTTTTCAGTTTCATTCGAAACTTCTTCTTTGTATAAAGTTAGTGCTTGGACCTTTTCAGATTCTTGTTCCAACTGTTTTTTCAACCCGTTGAATTGTGCTTCGAGTTCCCGATTAGCGATTACTACATTGTCTAATTCAGCAATCCTTGTTTTAACAAACAAACAACCTTCGTGCTCTTTTTCATACATGTCCTTTAAGGTAGTGAGCTGACCAGTACTTTTTTCCATTTCCCTCTCATAGTCCAGTATTTTTGAATTCTTGCAGTCTATCTCCTCAACTTGTTGCGCTATGCGATTTTCCAATTCTGCATTCAATGATTTCACGTTTATAAGATTTTGCTTTTTCAGTTGCAAATCGTCGCTGGAAGAATGTATTTCATGTTCTTGCATACCTGTTGATTCTTTCTCACGTTCGTTGACCCTGCTTACGCAAAACTTGCATTTTGTAATTTCCTCTTCACCGGATGCACTTTTCAAGGAAGCCGTAGAAGTTGACCGAGATCTAATTCTGATTCTAGTATCAGAACTTGAACGTGTTGATGAAGTTCCACATTTCAGGGATCTGCTACTACGAGCTCCTGGGGTTCCAGGATATGCGAATGCGCCTCTACTTTGATCCGATCGACTACTGTAGGAAGCAAAATTAATTCCATTTGCCGATGATCCAACTGGGAGTTTAGGATCATACTTTGTTGGAGGCGGGGCACAACCTAGATTTTAATAGATACAGGGAAGCGCAAACGTTTAGCAGAAATCGTACTCTAAGTTCGATGTCAGCTCAGCTGACGGTCTGTTTACAGTTATTTTATATAGTACGGTATACACTAAATCCAATCACATGAAGCATGCATTAAGTTTTATGAGAAAAGGAAATTCAGAAATACTTACTGGACTCTTCATTAAACCGTTTAATTCGCGCTTTATCAAACGACATCGTTAACCGGCAACCACGTCAGATAGGACCTGAAAAACAATAATAGAGTCACCACTTACAACTTACAAATTTGGTTAATGACTAACTAATTTATGATTCAGACTGCATGAAAGTGCCTGCAACACCATTCCTGGAGACCTCTAATTCGTTGATAGATAAGTACGTTGATTACTTTTTACGCTTTCGACTTTACATTTGACACTTACTTTCAACTTTCTGAGATCAATCAAAACTGACTGTTAACTGGTGACTGGATTGTTGATTAGTGCCTGGGACTGGAATTAGCTAGTGGAGATTAGTAAGAACACTCAACACCAATCACTGCATCACTTACAATGTCACAATCAACAATTTAACTCACTAGTAAACCTAAGCCAATCAGTATGATAGAATAAAACTGATATGATAATCCTTAAATTAGATTCAATTTTAAAAATCACTACAACTTTTGTACCGAAAAAATATACCAAAAACACAGCAAGTCCGCCAAAAAACGGAACTTACTTCCTCAACCTGACAATAACTAAATCCCAGCTATATTATTATAACACAAACGATCACCAAATCCTATCTTATCAGCAAGAAAGGAACAAAATGGAATGCATGAAAAGTGACCGTTGGAATTTTATATGTAAAAATACTGCATCCACATTCCACAATCCCTTAATATCTGACATACCCTGTTTGAGTTGATCATCACAACAAAGTAATTTAACAACATCCAGCCACAGTCCACAGACCAAAATCCCTCATTCAGATTGGGAGCTCAGCCCATTTTTCCAAACGTAGCCAATCAAATTCATCATCGTCCTTTTCAGGTTGGGGATGTGTAAGACAACTTTTGTTCAGCTTTTTAGGGATCGGATATCCAATATCTGTCCAACTTTTAGGGATAAATGTAATATTCTAGAGGGATATCCTTATACAAATTTTCATACTTAACGCATATATACATTTCATACAGTATAAATCGTATCTTCTTTATCGTAATCGTATGCTTCGCAATGTTCTCCACCACCCACCAGCACGATGCTTGGCCCCCACAGCACGATATCCCCAGAGCATTGAATTTGTTGCATCCTAAATGTTATCTGTAAATATGTGTCTATTCAATTTACGTATCGTTTCTCATTTTGAACCGATTTCGAGTTTAAATTAGGCATACTTACGTTAAGAAAAAACCATTTAATTACTGACGGTATCTAAATCTTCAAAAACTGCAACAGACGTTCGAGAACCGTTCAAATGACTTCAAACAATGACATACTAAGGTATCTGCTGAGGAGCGTTTGGAGGCTGCATAAATGAATGGATGTATATTTTGAGTACTAGTCATAGAATTTGCACATTAGCCGGATACACCGCCAAAGCAAGTTTCTCCGACAGATGAGAACCTTATAGTGACATGTCATTCCTCATATTTTACCTCAAACAAACGCAATTGATTGTTTAATTTTTTGTCAAAGCGTAATTGAGTGAAATCGCAGAAACATTAGAGTTGATTTTCTTTAAATTTGTACCAAATTATCCCATATTGTGTAACACAGAAGCAAGCTGTTTATTTCTTTGAAGCCCATTTTCAATAGATTTAGTTTAGTTTGTGGCGAGAGCCTAAATTGGTGCAGACAACAGCGTTTTGTTGATTTTTATAGAAATCAATCGCGAGACTATCGCGTTATCTCTACTTCAGTAAAAACTGCTCTGAAGGCTGAAATCAGCATGGGACTTTATCAAGTTGATTCGGAATTTGTTCCGGTGTTCACTGCCAAGGCAAATGGGATACATCCGGTGACCAAATACAGGAGTAAAAGTACAGGGATCGAGATTATTCATGCGGAGATTGAGGGGCCGATGGTGAATGGATACATTGTTTTGGGTTAGTTTTTTTTAGAAAATGGGATAAACAAATTGTTTCGTGATGCTTCATGTGTCAAGGGAAATGGTGGGTTTTTAAATTGTTATATATTTTCTTTGCATGCAGCGACCAGGGCAGAGGATGATGATGGCTTGCCCCATACTTTGGAGCATCTTATATTTCTTGGAAGCGAGGAATATCCATACAAAGGGATTTTGGATGTACTGGCAAATAAATGCTTGGCATCCGGAACAAACGCATGGACCGGTAAAGCAATGCATAAAATAAAATAAAAAATACACATTCACATTATCAATTTTAGAAGATAACACATACAACTTACACTTCGTATGGGAATTGTGCAAGTAATTAAATTCTTACTGTAAACTTTGATTTATAGATGTCGACCATACTTGCTATACATTAAGCACGGCTGGTAGTGAAGGATTCTGCACATTACTGCCAATTTATATGGATCACATATTTCACCCAACTCTTTCGGTAAAGATTATGAGTTTGCATTACCAAATAGGTTTTCTGAGATTGGTTATTTTCTATTTTTGTATCTGGTTATTAAAACAGGATTCTGCTTTCAAAACGGAGGTCTATCACACTACTGGTGAAGGAACAGATGGTGGGGTAGTGTATTCTGAGATTCAGGCTAAAGAAAACACGAGTGCCGATAAGACATATGCTGAGCTAACCAGAATTATTTATCCTCCCGAATCTGGCTATCATTACCAAACTGGCGGTATAATGAAAAATTTGCGAGAAACTTGTAATAACGCTAAGGTAGGTTTAAATAATTGAGTTAAATAAAAGTGGGCAAATATTCAAAACAGCTATGTAAATGCTTTTTAAATGTGTTTAGGTCAAGGACTTTCATAAAAAGTTTTATAATCCTCGAAACACATGTGTAGTGGTGTGCGGTATGGTGGAACCTTCGTCACTTTTTAAGGCAATGGAATCTGTCGTTTCTAAGTTGGTTAAAAAGGTAATGAAAAATTTATTTGCACGTGTACATTCAAAACATTTCTAATTTAGCTATGAAGGAACTTATGCAAGTTAACTTATTTCTACATTTTTGGCTAGGGAGTAATTGAAAACTGGTCGAAGCCGTGGTTAGAGGATGTTCCAGAGATTTCTGCGCCTGTAGTGAAAAAGATACAGTTCCCATCCGATGACGAAGAAGAATCTTTAGTTACAATTGGATTTCGTGGTCCGTCTGCCATTGGGGAATTCGATCAGTATGTCCCGTATATTGCAATTAGAAATATAGGTCTCGTAATGTATTTTTGGAGTAATTTTTAAATAACGTTTTTTTCAGAGTTGCATCTTTGCGCTTACTTTTCGAGTATCTTACTGATAGCTCTGTTGGTCCAGTACAGCAAGATTTTGTCGAGATTGAAGATGCTTTGGCTGCCTCTGTTTTTTCAGAGTTGCATCTTTGCGCTTACTTTTCGAGTATCTTACTGATAGCTCTGTTGGTCCAGTACAGCAAGATTTTGTCGAGATTGAAGATGCTTTGGCTGCCTCGGTACGGAAGTTCACATTTTTTAATGCAGCAAGAAGACAATATAGTTTTAATGTCATTGGAATTAATGAATTTTTTAGGTTGAATATTCTGAAATGGAAAACAGTCGTACTACGTTTTATTTCGAATTTGAAGGAGTAGAGATGAAGAATAGAGAAAAAATTCCTGAGCAGTTGAAGAAAACTTTGGAAAATCAGTTGACTACCTTTGATATGAGTCGAATGACAGATATCATTAAGAAAAATTATTCAAGAAGAGTTAAGCTCAATGGAAAACTCGCCGCACAGTTCTATTGCATATGCCGTCATAGGGGATTTTCTATATGGAAATGATGAGCGTGAAATGGTTTGAATTAAATTAACTGTTATTGCAATTGCCTTTTGCAAATTGAGTATTTAAAGCATTTAATTGGAATACTTGGCCTGTGATATAGTTTGAGAAGCGGATTAGTGGAACCTTAACCATCAAAAGCTTTCTCAACCACCCCAAGGAATTTTGGGTGGGTCTCATTCAAGATCGGATACTGAATCAAAAGTGGATTACAATTTATGCTGCTCCAAATAAAAAGTATCAGAAGACTTTAGCTGAAGAAGAAGAAAATCGTGTTAAAGGTCGACATGAAATATTAGGCGAACCAGGGTTAACAAAATTAGCTGTGGAACTGAAACAAGCTATTGAAGAAAACAATGTAAGAAACAATAACACTGTGTCCATACATGGCTTCTCGCGCTTGTAAACTTGTGAAGTTTTTAATTTAATGGTTTCCTGGATTTGATAAATATTATGTTAGAAAGAAGTTCCCGATAGTATTTTGGAGAAAATTAATGTCCCGTGCACAAAATCCATTTACTATCATAAAATTGAGCGATACCAAAATCCAGAATGGGCGGCTGACTTCAAAGCTAATTTCTACCTGGATGACATCAACTCCAACTTTGTTTATGTGAGTTACAGCTCAGCAGCCGTTAGTTGGGTCATGTGAAAAAATGTTTGTATTTCAATGTTTCAGGTATCGATATTAATGGACACAAGTGGGCTAACCAAAGAGCACAAAAAATACTTGCAAGTCTTCAGAGAGTATATTACAGAATGTCCAATTTTATCAGACGATGGAACGTTAATATCTTTCGAAGAAGTAGTCTCGGCCATGAATCGGGATTTGTTGTCTTGCGGGATGGAAGTTGGAGTTGACAGCGGTGGCAGATTTAAATGTGGAAATTTTTCTCATCTCTTAGCGCTAGGTATGCAAATTCAAATGGATAAAATTGAAGAAGGGATGGATTGGATTCGAAAAATATTGTGGAAAACACAATGGAAAGGAGACAGGATCAAAGTTGTCGCCAACAAAATGGCAGGTGATGTCCCCCAAATGAAACGGAAAGGGAGTCGAATGTCTCACGTAATCATTAGAGATATGACTTTTAAGGCCGACAGCAACGTTAAAGTTTCTAGTCTTGTTCGACAGCATACGTTTCTTAAAGAACTTGCGTCATCGCTTCCGAAATCGGATAAAAAAGTTACTCAAGCGTTTGACGCTATTCGAGCTCTTATTACGGATCCTAACAATATAGTCGTGCATATTTCGACTTGCTTAGCAAAACTGAATGCGAAACTGGCGGATACACCGTCAAAAGATTTTATTTCGCTGTTAAAGAAGTCTTTCCCATTCGATGACAAAGCTCCAATAAGTAGAAGGTACATAACTCAATGGCTATTTCGGTGTTTCCTCCGCATTGTGTTTATATTTCACTGCATTCAAATGTTGAAACTTTATAGGATTTCTAATGAGACGGACATGTCATGGATGGTCCCTGTTGCAGAGCTGAAAGCTCAGCCTAAAGAAATGATTCTTGGTCTCGGTGCTGAAGATTCCTCGTACCTCACTCAGGCCGTCCCTGGTCCACAGTCCTACGCAGATCCAGAGTTGCCACTTTTGCTAACAACTTTTCAGTACTTCTCTCAATGTGAAGGGCCATTCTATAAAGGAATCCGTGGAGCCGGTTTTGCTTACGATTATTACAGCTCCGCCGCTGCAAATGAGGGATTAATATATTTCAGTTTATACCGCTGTTCTGATCTCCCTGGAGCGTATAAAGCTGCATTAGATATCATCAAAAGTCACTTGTCCGGTGAAACTGCTTGGTCAGAAGAAGTTCTCATTTCGGCCAAAAGTTCTCTTATATTTGAATACGTGGAAACAGAAAAGACCCCACTTGGACTGTCTAGCAATTCATTGAATGCTTATTATAGAAACTTGCCAGGGAATTACACACGGTAACATCTTTAATATTTGCTTATCACAAATTCAAAAATTATTGTTTATGTGAAACAAGTTCATCATGAAGTTTTTTTATAACATACAGGGCACTTATCGAGCGGATATCGAAAGTTCAACTTAGTGACTTAATGCCCATAACAGAAAAGTACTTAAGACCATTATTTTTTGATAATTACGTCTGTGCAGTAGTAAGTCCTTCGGATAAAGTTAGTGCCGTCACGGAGGGATTGAAAAAGTAAGTTGTTATTTAAGTTGTGCATTATTTTGTAAGTGATTAATTGACGTTAATGGTGTTTCATTTTTTAACTAATAGACTGGGCAAAAATGTCACAATCATGCCGTCCCTGGCGAACTCCTTTCTAGCAAAGTGGGACTGAGAAAACCTAACTCGTTTATTTATCCTGTTGTCCACATGAATCTATGCAATCAAACAAGTCTCTATGTATGTACATTATGCAGCATCATGCAACTGATACAACACCTTTGCAGTCTGCTTCATTTCCCATTATAATTTAATTGCATGTCGTGCAAACACTGGAATTGTGGATTATCTTAAATAAAAGTGCTTACCGCAAAATGAAAAGTTTTGGTACATTCTTTTGTTTCTATTTGCATAGTTAATTCACAAATTACCGAAAGAATTAAAACATTCAGAACAGCTACTCTTTGATAGATAAGTTATTAAATTCGAACACAAAACAAGACAAGAAGGACAACTTCAAAATTATTGACTTGATCTAACAGATTTAACTACTGGTACAAAAATATTAACAGAATGACCACAGTGGGATTACAATACACGAACAACAGGTGACACGAGGTATAAAACAATTTACCACACTTAAATGAAATGGAACTAAATGGTTAAATATTTTCACGAGCACTGATAAACATGATTTCTCTCAGCATTACATTCCTGAACACGCTCGCAAAATAAATGCGTCTTTTCCTTTAAAGCTGTATACAGGGCCAACAGTGGTAGTTCCTTTTTACACCTAAATTTGAGCTCGCTTGCTAAAAGATTGATGTCATTGAATGGAAGCACAGGTTCGACTGGATCATAGGCCGATATTTTTTGAATCGTGGTATCAAACTCTTCTTGTGGACGACGACCTAACACAGCATCGATCATCTTTAAAACTAGGTTCGTGGCATCTTCCCAGATTCCGTATGTCATGAAACAACGCAATAGTTGTGCTGCGTTACGACGCTGTAATCAATGCAACGCTTTAAAACAACCAGCCAAAAAATGATTTATGCTAATCATTGAATAAGAACTCACCTTGTAGTCATCTATAAGCCACTGCGGTAGCTCTATTTCGCATGAGATAAGCTTCAATGTTACTTTCCGGTATAATCCAGATTCTGCCTTCTTTTCGTGTGCTGACAGATATTTTTGCAAAACACGGAAAGCCAGCTCAAGTACTGTTGTGTTACTGTTAGGCAATTCTAGTAAGAAACAAAACGTAAGCTCGTTTATAACCTTTGTGATGTCTAACTCAAACTGCATGATGACTTTGTAAATGCGTCTTACTCACCTGAAGTGTCAATGTGTCTAATGTAATCCGACGGATCTCCTGTTTGTGGCATAATTCCACGCTGAAGATGCACACATATGGATGTGTAGCACATTATGATCTCATCCACCGGCTTTCCCCAAGCTGTTGCTAGACTTAGAGCATCATCATAGTAGTGTTGCTGAGTTAAAACGTCAAGCGCTTGTTGGACTCTTGAATCAAAGTCTGAAGCAAAAAATAGTATGTGTGTATTTTTAACTCCATTGCCAAATCAAATCGAAAGAAAATATATTAAAAATTACCTGTTGACTTTACTGGATTTGGAGTGATGAATTGAGCAACTTTAATCAATGCTATGCACAGTTGTAATTCTTTAAGAACACCGTGGTAGTCGCGAACCTCTAATGTGGTTCCGCCAACAACAAGGGGTGGAATCTACAGATTTTCAACAGTGAAAATTAAAAACTGTACAACCACATGTAGATATAAAATGAAGATAAAGCTTTTTACCTCTGAACCATCTAGGCATGTTGTGATTTCTGGTATTTCCGGTAGCACTCCAGTTTTTCGTAACACATATCTATAGTCTTTGTTTTCTACGAGACTTAAACAGGTTAAAACATCTAACAGTGAATCCCTTTGAGCAATTAGACCTTCCAAATGTCTTCCTCTTTCACCAAGTTGTATAATTCGGAAGTACATGGCAGATGCAGCTATACGAATTGAAATTAATGTTCAGAACTACAGCTATTCATAGATGTTAATGAAATATCAACATTTCCTGCTCGAGCACCAGTCAACAAAACTGCAAACATCTTACCTTTATGGAAGTTTTGTTGACAAATATGATAAAAATACAAAATCTGATAAACTCCATCCTTCAACAAGGGATCGGATAGGTTAGCTTGTCCCCACAAAATTTCTTCCACGTGTTCCCGAACAGTGGATAATTGATTGAACATATCTTCCATTCGTAAGCTCATAAGTGTTTGAACTTCGCCCTTCTCTATCACCCTTGTAATGAACATGCGAAGGGATGCCATTTTCTCTTTTCGTTCCTTAAGTCCATCACCCCCTTCGTGGGGTATCTGCATGATGTACTTGTACGCAGACTTGTAATCATCTAGTTTGATCGCCGACTTGAAAGCAAGTGTACACATTCGCGTGGCTTGATCATCGTTTGCAGAATTTTTTAAACCATCCTCAGCCAACTTCTGAATTTCAGGTACCCGATCATAAATCTCAAACAATTTAATGATCTTGACATAATAGTCTGAGTACAATTCTTGCATTAGTTCTGCAGATGGATTTTCAATCCCATTGAAATTCAGATATTTCACTAGAAAATAAACATCGTCACAAGCTTCGCGGAAGGATAAAGAGCGGAAGAAGTTGAGGGCTGTTTCAAAGTTTTGTAGGCACAAGTTGGCTAGGCCGAAGTAGAATTTTCCTACAAAACAAGACTTGGTTACAAACATGGCTACATATGGCTTTGAATTTATTTAGCATCAGCAAAATATAACTCACGCAATGTCCCTTTGGCACCAGGAAAGTAAGTTGTCATATTCTGTGCGTAATTTCGCAGAAGATTAAACTGACATGTAGCAATTATAAACTCTTCCAAAGGGTGGTCCTTGGTGGTTGGGTCGTGTGGTAGTCTAATCGTTAAAAATATACGGATAGATCAATATAGCTTTTATTTCATATCCACAATTTAATATAGTTAACTTACATAGCCCGACCAGCAGCTTCAACAAATGCTAAAATTCCAGACTTTTTGCTCCTGCTGACTCTACTTCTAATTGCAAGTCCACCTAGACTCGAAATGCAGAAACTTTCCATCAGTCTCATAGGCCACTGAATGTCGATAAAGTTTTCGTTTTTTAAATGATCTGCTGTAAATGCGTTCAAGCTATTGGCAACTTTCAAGCCCTTGTCTCTACAAAATTCAAATAATTGTATATGTTGAGTGGAATGATTAAAAATTCGCATTATTATGTTTAAGTCAGTTAAAGTTTGTGTATACTTTGTAATCGGACGACAAAACTCGAAGTATTCCTCGGAAAGTTGAAGCAACCCAAAATAGTATGTTGTGGCAGCCAATGCATCCCGTCGCTCATCCCATGACGGGGACATATAAATTCCTTCCTCCTCATTATTTTGCGAAAAATATCGAATGCATAGAGACTGCAAAATGACTGTACTTCGGGATATCATAAACCTAAGAAGGAAAAGGAGGGTTTTATACCTCAAATGTGCTTTCAATTCAAACTTCTTTTTAAAAAGGTAACAAGGCAAATTACCTGTGTTCTAAAAGCTGCTTGAGTATTTTATATGCCAAATGGGCACCTAACCGACTCCCCATAAAGAATTCTGTGACCATTGGACCTTCGGTATCCATATCTTCATCGCCTTCTCCAGTAGGATCCAAAAATCCGCCATCCCTTTCCCAGGAGAAAAGTTAAAAATAAAATGTGCTTGAGTGCATGGTCACCAAGTTCTCCGATGTCTTTCAACTTGTTAGTGAGTAGAGTGATAAAATGCCGTTGTTGCTGAAAGAATTCACAAGTTGTCCATTATCTGGATTGATATTGGTATCATGGCTATCAAAACTCATATTCAATTTTACCAAAATCATGCTTCGAGGATCTGCTTCGGTTAAGAGATTAGCAATATCGTCAGCAACTGCTTCCAACTGTGTATGGCTTGTGCTCAACCGTCTTTCAAGTTTTAAACGATGTCTTTCTTCCATAGTGGATTCAATCACATCAATAATTTCAAAATATTTTAACATCATCTGAAGTTGAATCATTCTGTCATCTAAGAAACACATTTGCATTAACGAAAACTCACAACGATGTCTAAAATATATAATCATCATCATTACAAAAATAGTTATACCTCCCCCATCAATATTTTCCGACACAGGCACACAATGAGGAAAATAGTACAATGTCTCTAACGTATCTGTTGGGCGAAGAAAGGAGATCCTACTTTTCTTCACAATGCAGAGCATTCGCGTATTTGTCTCGTAAAACAAACCAAGAGGTTTCACTGTATGCTACGTTAACACAAACAATATTTATAGTTATTACGTCCACCATTCATTTAATTTCTATTTCCATTCAACTTACAACGTGATACTCGACACAGCTGTTGTAAAATAGAAGCCAGAACTTTGCACATAGCTCGCTATAATCATCATCAGAAAGCTCAAAATCCGTATTAGACGTAACATAACTAATCTCTCTATCGACAATATTCATGGCAGTAGTTTTTAAAGAATTCCAGTCTTGATCAATAATTAGGTCATCTTCATCTTTCTTGAACATCTTTACGTGGACAGAAAAGAATTTAAAGCCAAATACGAGTTTTTTTTAAATGCAACAAGAAATATAACTAAGAAGTAAGACACATGATGACACTCGTATTGTCAAATTACCGTAAGGGCTTGAATAATAGTGCTTTTGCTAAATGAACACTTGTTGAATACAAGGTCCATATAAAATTGCTTGGGATCAAGTGAATCATCTGAGATCGGTACATCAGGCAGCGGTGTGGGTTCGAGCAAAGCTAGATTGAAACGAGGGTTCAACACTTCTTTCATATTGAATGATTTTACTTCCCATTCTGTCTCTTCCTCCGGGTTATTCACAAGTATATTAATGTACTCTGACGTTAAGGAGAAATCAACAAGCTCTCGATCCTTGAAATCAATTCTACGAGTTTCTTGCAGAATAAATTGGCTTGTCGCTGATACTGCAGGCGCAGCTCCTGAGAAGTTCTGTCCAACCAAGCCTTTAACAACGTTGTAAATTCTAAACCCGTCGTTAGGAATATATACAGCAAAAAATGGTAACTCGTCCAGTCCTACATCATTGGATTTTTTGAGAAGCATACTGGAATCTGTGAAATGAAAAACATTGGATATGGCTGAATACCTACAAGAGATCGTTGAGGTTAAGCTTAACAGTTAATCAGTGGGCTACCAGTAAGCATCATTTCATCCATCACTATTCTATTAACAAAGTCAGAGTGCAGACAGGTCCAGGTAATCGCTCCTTGTAGATTACTTCCCATCCAAAACCTTATATGACCATTCATTGCAAGCGTTACAAGATACAATGACTTCGGACCTCTATCAATTCTAGCCGTGAAAAATGACATTCCAATTACAGCTTCAGACGAAGTTTCTGCTCCTCTAAATATAAGACAACAAAATAAAAATTAACAACGTATGAACATGATTAATTTTGGTGATTTAATAAACGCTCGAAAAAACCGATTTACCGAAAAAACGAGAAACCACTAAAGAATCTCACAAGAACGTTTGACTGGTTCAAATCATATGTAGTCAGAGTATCATCTTTAGAAACTCTTATCACTTGAATACTGCCATTTTCATATGCATAGGAGAAAAACGACTCTCCGTTGCACAATTGCTGCGGCATCAAAGCAGAAGAAATGGACTGGGCTGGAGGGTATAAAGAGCTTTGAACAAAAAAGCATGTGGCACTCAATGGAACAGGAATACCTAGAAAGAATTAGAAGAATAGAAAAGCAAGTAGAATAGGTTCAATTCTTGATTTCCTCATAAACAATTCATAGTTAGTTTTAATTTTAAAGTTTACTTACTACTAGCGTTATCAAATAAATTGAAACTGCGAAAACTCATCTGCGGTTTGTTGCAAATCTGATAGAATATAGATGGCTTGTTATTTCCAAGTGGAGATTTGTCCGCAGGCAGCTGTAAGAACACAATATATCAAGTGAATATTTATAACTACTAGATAAATAGATCAGAATTGGAAATTATAATGAATGCTCGAATGCTTGCTGTAATAAAATCGTACATCATGCATCCTTTTTGGATTAATGAACGAAAATCTATGCACTGATGCAACTGTTGCAACCAAAATTATAATGCTGGTGTCTGTTTCATGGATCGTTATTGGTCCAACGATTGGTGAATTTTGGAAAATGTAACGGACCTGAAAAATAAAGACAACCAACGATGACTATACTTCGCATACTTAATGGTAAGATTGTAAGTTTCAACAAGAGATAAAAGCCACACATTATACGAATAATAGCTCAAGATCGACGGTTGAAGGTGGTCAAATTAAATGCATACCTGATTATCAAATAGATTATGGTCCATTGAAATTTCTGTAAGCTCTAAAGTGTCATTTAGAGTTCTCCTATTTACAAAATTTTAGCAAATCAACAATTTGTTTCATTTGTTCATATAGGAGAGGATAAATAAATTATAAAATTTTACCAGTATATACAACGATTCTGCACAATAGATTTGGGTGGTGAGCATGGTTTATACGAAAATCCACCTCCGAAATCGGAAAATTTAGTGCCCTGGAAGGTGCTGTGACTTCCTCCTAAGTAAAACGAAATATTTTCAAGTTAATGTTAATTCCCCATCATAAGATTCTCTAATTATTATAAGTTTTTACCTAAATTCATATCTACATCCATCCATTTTCCCGGAAACGGTTGATCAATGATCACCTCTCGAAATCCGTAACCGTTTGTAGACATGATGACGAAAAACTGGTGATCAGCGTTCAGCGTTTAAGACAATGGTAGTCGAAACAAGTCAATGTTTACGGTTTTGCCTCTCCGTTTTTTTAACCTTCTACAATCAACCTTATCGTCGTCAGCGAAAGCAACAAATAATTAACAGCATTAACTTCAAACTTGACTGTCAACTGTTATTTAGCTGTCAGCTATTTCTTTTCCTCGCACAATAAACACGTACATTTGCATGAACACAACAGCCCGTTCTCACTTTTCACAAATAACATTTTGATTGAAACTTTTTCAGTTTACCTAATATTTCCACATCTTTTATCACACCAATTATTATTTATTATTTATCAACTCAGTCAGTGTCAAGTGTAATTATTATTCAGACTAACGGTCTATGGTGCACTAATCATATGCACCGGCTTAAACTACAGGCCAGTAGTTAGAAATTCTTAATTATCACACGATATTTTACATTTGACATTTGTCTATTTTAATTTACTGTCAACTGTCTTTTTAAACGTTATTATGAGTTCATCCACAGATACACAAGTAATACCGAACTTATCTTATTTATACGTTGGCAGAAAACTCTCAAACAAATCAAGGAACAAAAACTAAACGCACACGA
>JAHZNA010000424.1:0-10672 GCA_027743935.1 Sinodicranocentrus sp. ZH6 | reverse complement strand
GAATTGTAGAATGGCTGTTATTAGTAATGGATGTAAGATGTACATAGCGAATAAATAGTCACAATTTCATTGGGTGAGTTGCCTTTTACTTTTATAGTACAACACAAGTAGCACAACCTATACTCCAATTATGTACCAGTCACCATCTCCCACAGATAACTAAACATCCCATAATGATTGCGTGATACGCCGGGGAAGATAACCTTTTTTTGTCCAGGTCCAAGGTCACAGGGCTCTTCAGCCGTTCTTCCATTGACCCATGTACTTTTATCTTTTACCTGCAAGCAATCGGAAATGCTGGCACTGCGAGCTGAATCTCGACAAGGTCCATTTCGTTCGTGATTATGTGTTATCAAATGCGTTTTTCTGTAGCTTTGATAGTTGTGAATGACTAACTAAATAGTATTCGCTAGTCGAGAGTCGAGACAGATGCTACCGATTTCTCTTACGTTCTCACTGAGCTGTGATAAAAGACTGAATTTTGAGTCTATCTATCGACTTCAGCTGAAAAGAAGTACCTCATTTAATATTGGCTATCATGTGTGACTTTCTTTCACATTTCAATTTAATTATCCCTAATTTTTTGTACCTCGTCAATACACTGATAGTTATTTTTAGAAGGAACATAATGATCTATTCACGTTTCATACATACAGTTCTACACGGTTTGCATGCTTCCAACAATAATACGCAACATATTATATTGTCCTGTTTTGATTGTGTATTAATTAATGCCAAAATCGCAATTTAATATGGTGTCCACCACAGTCTACTTGAGTCTACTGTAAAAATCATTAAAGTTAATAATTACTTCATACCTCCCATGTAGGTATTCAATCATACGTATGCGCTATACACAGAGTCGGTAGGCATCTAAAACTAGTCTCTAGATCTAGGGCAAAAATGCTTACTACAAACTAGCAGATTTTAAAAGTATTTGACTCCATCAATATTACGTACACGTTTTGTTTTTTTATGTACTTAGAACTTACAAAACCTTACAAATTAATATTCATTACAAAAATCCAAAACCTTTCAAAAGACAAAACTGTTTCACCCAAAAAAAGATCAGTTCATTCTAAAACAAATGCATATTTATGATTTGTATAACCAGATTAGCTTCATTCACTCAAACGTTAACTAGGTCATTTCAGCATTTTAAGCTAGAGGTAATGGTAACATTTCAAGGCACATAATATTGTAAAACCGCATCATATAATAAATAGAATCGCTACTGGTATTGTGTTTTTACTTCATAAAATTTCACGTGACAGTGGGGCATTGAATAGGATACCTAAGGAATCTTCTAGCTGCGCCTGACGGTGGTGAACGCGTTCTCTTCGAGTAAGCTGCGACACTAGAAGAGTTACTGGCTAAAGGAGGAGCTTTCAGAGGCAGAGTGTCATCTTGGACCATTTTATGATTTGCCAAATCTCTACTACTTATTTCATGTTTAGCAGGCATCGACACGTCCGGCAAAGTCGTGTTTAATATGCTGGCGGATTTCTTGGAAACGGATGAAGACGTTGATAAACTGACAGAAGTAGATTTTGAGAATCTCGGAGTAAGACGAGACTCTTGTCCAGAATAAGAATCTGCTTCTATATCTAGGTATTTTTTCATCTCCTCTTGTTTGATAGGTTTTGGAGAGTAATGCTTTGTTTTCACAGCACCATCACTTTTCTGGTATGTAATGTATACCTCAGGAACTGGTTCATCGTCTTGGGGGCTCATCACCTGGACGTCAGTGTCAATTTGTGGCTCCTTAAGTAAAATGTACACTACAGTTTTCTTCTTCGGAGGAAGATAAACTGTTTCTTTACGTTGAACTTTTAATGTTGGTCCATGAACAAATTTTACATCCTCATACCGGTTTTGAGCATCTTCTAGTATGGCGTTTTTAACCACATCTTCGTCTTCCGGTTTGTGAATGACAAAACGAATGGTTTTGTCAATTGCTTCTCCTGCCTTGGCATTAGCTCCTGATAAAACTTGAGATAGTGACTCGGTCGATAAAGCGCTTAGGTTTGGCTCTGGTTGTTGGGCCTGAGATTGATCTTGAATTCGTGGAGGTGGAACAGGGTTATTTTCGTAATTAGTATAGGAGTCCGATGGCCGTGCATAAAAAGAGTTTTCAGAACTGGGTGATGCTGGCGAGGTAGAGTTAGCCATTACGTAAACCAATGGTCTATCAGTATGCTGTGCAGGATACACAGCTTGTTTTCTGTACGTATCTAAAATCTGAGGTGGACCAGACTGGGGTGTTGGTATATTTTGCTCAGGTGGTGTAATATACTGTTGACTTGGGATAAATACAGAGTTATTCTTGGGAACTGGATATTGTGGTGGTGCTGGGATATTATTTTGTAAGTGTAATGGTGGTTGATTCTGAACCGGTGGACCTTGTGATGGCAAACCTCGTTGAGGTGGTAAATATGGTGGCGGAGGAGGGTTTGGTGGAAGAAGTCCATTAGTAAAAGGTGGTGGTGCAGGATTATTGGCTGGACCATTAATATAAGGTAATGGCGCAGGATTATTAGCTGGACCATTAATATAAGGTGGTGGTGCAGGATTATTGGCTGGACCATTAATATAAGGTGGTGGTGCAGGATTATTGGATTGACCATTAATATAAGGTAATGGTGCAGGTTTATTGGCTGGACCATTAATATAAGGTGGTGGTGCAGGATTATTGGTTGGACCATTGTTAGAATTCCAATAAGGTGACTGAGGTGGTCCTCTTGTTCGGAAGTTAGGTGGGTAGCCACTATCCGGTTTGTTTTGTGGAATTATAAAATTTTGTTGAGGAAATTTAATGGGCTTGAAGGGTGTTGAATACCCTCCTGGGGAAGGGTTCAGCACAGCTTGCTGATTGTAGGTTGTTCCACTCGCAACTAAATTCATATTTCCATTGATATGTTTACTGTATCCGTGGGGTGGTAAATTTTCAGTGTTTCCTTGCACTGGCACTCCATTGGGATTCTTTGCATTGTTCAAGAAAGAAAACATGCTTTTATGAGATCTGTCTCTAGTGCTGGGGGGCAAATTTGGGGATTTTTGCGATAAGATAGGCTCGTTTGCGTAAAATTCTGCAACTAGGTTAGCTTTCGACATCGTCCAGTCTGTAGGATTCCCTAAACCGGGACTATCACCTCCTCCATCGCCCTGAGGTTTTGATTGCCCAGATTGAGAATATAATTTGTTCGGATCTCCAATTGTCACTGCATAAGCAGTGAGGACTAGAGCGGATAATATTGTTGCACAATTCCACATTTTGAAGTTTTTAGTTTTGAGCAGATTCTTTTATCATGAGTTTGTTCACTAATCAATAGTTGAGGACCCCTTCAAAGGTCCACACAGTTCAGCTACTTGTTTGGAACTAGTAAAAAAGAAGCACCCAACAAGACTATCCAAATCCAAAGATCAGCTCAACAAAGAACTTATTTCGCAAAAAAAGATAATTGCTCTTGATCCAACAATTAATACGTGATTGCCATTGTTTCAAACTGGGAAGTCATCCTTGCAACAAATAAGACTTCTCGCGTGCCTATGAATTAGTTATTCGTGTTTTTGTTCATAAACTCAAATTTTACTTTCACATCACATCTTCCACAATTGCTTCATCCAAACTAATAAGGCACTTTACAAATTTACCTATTCCTCTTCTACGCACAGCGGTTGGTATCCGTAGTATGTATGCAAATATGAATAATTTGATGCATGAAATGAAAAATGTTTCAATTCAGAATTTTCAATTGCCAATTAGCAACTTTATCTTTTTAAAAAATATCTCTTAAAATCGTCTCCCACTGCTGCACCCACACTTTGCGCACTTCACAAGGTATAGAATATTTGTGTCTTTGTCCGGTATTAGAATAAATTCTTGCTTGTTGAATAACCCTTTAGCGTCTTTGTGTAACACCATCAATTAAAAATAATGACGATGATGAGTTGTGCGGATAATACAAAACGTTAAAAAATAAGTGTTATTTGTGATCTTACTTTCAAACCACAACACATTTCTGTTTTTCAACAAAATAACCCCTTCATGTATGCATTCATGGGATCAACAGTTAAGTCATTTACGTATTAATAACCGACACATCTAGGAGAACTAAGAAATTGTCACCTCTGATTAAGAAATTAGCACAAACACACGAGGCTTGCAATAAGGGTGAGTAATATTATTTAGAGTAATTCTTTCGAATTCTTTATGAACAAGTACATACTTGGCCGATGAGCTAACCAAATTTTTTCTTCTCCTGTAGAATTTTAAGCAAATAATTAGATTCAAAGTTGCACCCAGAACGCGTTATAAAGTTACAACCGTCAGTTTTTCAGGTGCGAAAAATAGCAAGCAAATTAATATGTATTATGTACTTTTCTTGTTTGTTCCACCAGGTCAAGAGTTATCACCGTACGTAGGGGAATTCGCTCAACCAGGGAAGAAATTTGCACCGTAACGGATCCCTTTCACACGAACAAACGAGGATGATGATGACTAACTATGAATTACAAACGAAAATAATATCTCTCAAAATCCCTTATTTCTTCAAAAGAACACACTATGACGGAAAGATGAAGATGATGATGATGTACACAGCACAAGGGAGGAGGGACGTATGACACATGTCGATAAATAAATAATGGATAACTATACACTGCAAAAAAGTGCACTCACAATCACAAACTGCATCCTACTAAAACAAGAGTGAATAACCTACAATTTTCTTACCACCTTTCGGATCTGACTGATGATGACTTGATATTGTAATGAATGTCATATGCGTCCTACAATATGCAGCTCTTTAGATGCATATATCTATACTGATTATTGTCGGAGGAAATTGAAGGTGTGAAAAATTCAGGGAGTCAAGTAGAACAATATCCTTGTGGATATGAGTGGATGAAAATTGAAGAACCCCTGGCTCGTTTGTTTATTGCGATATGGGTAGGTGTACAAGCAGACTGAGACTCATCGTCTCTCGGTGAGTTATTTGTAAAAAAAAGTGTGCCTCTCATGTCTTCGACTTAGTGGCCAACTGACTGTGAGTAAGTGCTAATGAAAGGGTATAATTAGTTGAAAAAGGATAGATCACTATATTGTACATAGTGTCCCGCACAGGGGTTCTATTCCAATAGTGTGTTTTTTTTCAATTGAAAATGGACTTTTCATGGGATTACAGTATATTGCACATTTGTAAAGCAAATTACAATTGAATAGAGTATTATCTTAAGAAGTAAGTAGCCAAGTGTTGTCGTCCTCCCTCATACCTGTACAATATTAATAGATTTTACGTCTCTTCTTTTTGCGGAGAGAAAGGCCGTGTGTAAGAGTCTTAAAGCGGACTCGTCTTGGGAGACTTGCACTCATCCGCACCTGTCAATGTTGGTGGTTGACTGGTAATGGGACGGTAAGTGCGTACGTCGTGATGAGCACATATTGCAAATTGCAATCTTCTCTAAAAGGATCGGAAAACAATGACAAAGTGGACATTACGCGGATCCTGAAGTTGAACATGGGACACGTATCATATCCGCTTTACGGACCTCTCGTCTGGACCAACACATTCAAGGAAGCATTAAGGCATGCTCAGTTAGGCACAACAATTGCCTTACTAATAATGCATGCGATGCGTACGCTGTCGTTGTTGATGTTGACATGCATCTTCTATGTTTGCATGATATGGGTGCTATATGGGAACATCATTGGAGTTAAAGTTTGCAAATAAAAAGGGACTACCAAAGTAGAGCCTCGAGCAGAGTTTCGAGAGAGAAAGGAATTATACACCTTTAAATGTTTTGCCTCTTGCAGCAGTACACCATTTGCTTAGATATCCTGCTCAAACGTGTGCAAGAAACAAGACCCATGACAAGACAGCAACTGTAGGTATATCAGTTAAGTAAGTCAGTAAAAGGAATAAAAGATGAAGAAGATGAGTCCTAGTTTAAAAAAACAATAATTATTATTGTCAAACTTTTTAGATATTCATGTAAGAGGAGTCATTATTAGTTGGTATTATTGTCATTTATGTACATGCCATTTGGCTTCAAGGTACCCGTGTGTATTTGCTTACATGCCACCTTAACTTAGCACAGTGAGGGAATTTTTGAGGGTACTTTACACAATATTGTTTAGGCTGACTATTATCATGCTTAATATGGCATTGACTTGAGAAAAACGAAGGAATATAATAGTTCGAGTCATTCTCTCTTTCTCTTTCAAGAGATACAATGATAATATTGGAGAGAGAAAAATGTTTAACTACTCACGTTACCACACGCTACATCTTATTTTCAAGACAAAAGCTTAAAAAAGATTGTTGCCACTTGCTGACTGACTAGACTAGGTTGTCGCTCATGTATAGTAAAGAATATTTTTATTATTATTACTTTCCCAATCCCATGATTGGATGTAGCAATTTTGTGAATGGAGTGAAAGAACAAAAATGCCTAAATACACTACCCACTTCTACTGTAAAAATTTGGTGTGTATTGGAGTTGGAAGTTTGCAGCATGTGGAGAAGAGCAACTCTTCTCCTGCTGTCTGTCCGTACGATACCTATTTAATTATCATAATCGTACTGCCACTTCATCAGCTATTTACAATTTCAAATTTGCAAGTTTTGTAAATAACGTGCTTAAACGGTAATTTCGTGAAAAGACGTGTTCACCACATGAACTTTTTATTTTTGACATGAACATGTCAATATTTTCTTTCGCTTGTGTGACGTTTGTTACTGTGAAAGGGTTAAGCTGTAAGTGGTTTTTTACCATTAGTCATGCATTATAAGCTCGTACTCCTTTTTCCGTCCCTGACCAATATTTCGCAAAAGGAGGGAGAGAGAAATAAGCAAACAACGGTATCAAATGTCAAGTTTGTCTGAATTTGATGGACTTGAGTTAAGTGAGCTGTTTAAAACGACAAATTATGGCCGACCATTCAAAATCACTGTTTCTAAAGCGCGTTTAGGATAAAGAAGAATCAACTGTTGAAACTTAACTCACCAGACAGTGCCAAGCACTATTTTTAGGCACTGTGAACTACCTATTCAACAAAACGTACATAATTTAGGACAGTTGACAGTCTTCTTGAGTAATTTTCAAGTCTTCACGTTGGGAAAATAGAGATTGGTAAAATTTACTCGTGTCCACCTTCAACTCATCCTAATGCAATCATCCCTTGAAACGAAATGTTTGGAAGCATGAAATACGTGCGTGACAATGACAAAAATGGAAACAACCAAAAGAAAAACAATGACAATAATAAACCCCCAAAAAGCTCTTAAGTCTGAAGTAAGCATGATGTCATTTTCAATTTCAAAGGGATATAAAATAATTTACGAGACGCTAATGAAGTGCGCAACGATTTTAATATGGGAATTCCACCAAACATCATGATTTACCAACTTAAACGTAGGCTCACATCACATGGCTTGTCTTTTAAAACCTATTATTCGGAAAAGTTACCTCTCATCATGTTCACATATCACAACCACGCAAATAAAGAAGACAGATTACTGCTTAATAGATGCTTGAAAACTTTACATTTATAAAATGCACCCTCGGGTTGCTACCATCATGGCATGCCAGCCAGTATTATCCCATACAGTACCGCCAAGCGACTGAAAGAATTGGGCCTTAAGGAGTATGTAATCATTTTCATTGTGAAAAGAATTGTGCATGCATCGAAAATCTGAATGAATAAAATGAAGTCGTGATCCGTGTGCAAAGTTAAAAAAGACGATTTTTTATCATCATGTAGAGCCACAAGCGACTACCACTTTAGAGTTGAGAGAAAGATGACAAAAATTTATAATTATAAATGTATGTTCCTGCAGATTGTATTAATATTAATACGACGATATGAGAATGATAATGATGATGAGTAGCATTTTATATGTAAAATAAGAAGCGGAAGATGGATCGGACGTGTACAGCCATAAACACACCACCAAGTCGATGATTGATGTGCTATGCTGCGGTGGCATTTTTCCTTTCTTGTTTAGCTTTATGAAAATGTGCATGTGCAGTAGGGAGGATCAAGAAGATGACGGTGATACTTTGTGATTTGTGAATGCACATTGTGATTGTTTATTCAACTTCTTCAACATGAAATGTTGGTAAATTGCTTTAGCATTCAGTGAGGATATAGAATTTCATCAAAGTAAATTCTTTAGCGTCCCTTTCACTTTAAATATTCTCGGGAATGCAGAAAGCGTAGATAAGGGGAAATGGGTAAAATATAGAAAAAATATTCATGCAGCTGCGGTTAAAAAAAGGGGAATATTTATCGTACTAATCTTCTTTCGAATTATGTCAGTTTACGTGCACAACACAAGTTTGTGTGGATACCTCTACATATACTTCCACAAATTCCGATATGAACAAGTTCACAATTAGTAAAGGGAAAACAACGGAGTTTATGCTAAAGCCAATGAGGTGTGGTGCACAATTTTTTATAGGCATCCTTTAAAATGTCTGACAACGCAGCAGCCAGTCTAAGGGCGCAAGCTGATTCATTCATCATATCATATTCCATTTTTCTTCAGGTAGGTCCTCCTGAGAATCTTAACTGACTTTACAATGAGAACGAGACAGTGCAATGCAATTCTTGCTGATAATTGCTTTTCAAACTTAGCCAAGAAGAATATACGTGAAGTGAATGGTGGATATTGTGTCTGAAGCATGTTATTGCTATAGTATAGTCCGCAATCGTAACCAAATCGGAAGTTGGGCACGTGAAGAGCTGGTTGATTTTGAGCTAGATGAGATTATAGGAAGAAGAACGTTCTTTTACAAATTAGTTTCACGATTACACACAAAGCATAAGCTAAGCTCATAAAAGGAAGAAAGGGCATCACCATCATTAAATCATCATCTGCGTGTAAAGATGTTAAAGCTATATAATAGCAAAAATAACTAAAACTGCGAAGAATAGGGTTTTACGACAATGGGCTTATCCTTAATCCTCTGTCAGTACAGAAAACGCAGAGACAGTACCAACGTGAGTATCTGTTGAGATTACCATCTAGTTTTGCTTTGTGAGTATATTCGAAAGGGATGCAGCACTCACACAGCAAGGTGCAATCTTAGGTACATGTTAGAGAGTTGACGAAACGGTGAATTCTGCGAAAAGAAAAGTTGCATTAGTAAACAGTGACACTTTTAAACAGTTCGGCTTGAGAGTTGAAATGGAAATTTCAAATAAATATCCATGTTGCATTTTTTAAATAAATGGACGAATAATGGGACATTGCTCACATTTGGTTCGCTTCCTTCTTGGGCTTGGATGTCCTTCTTTTTACACAAATAGCGCATTAGTATCACCCACTTGACACGAGTCACAGACACCTAATTTACCGAATATTTTATGTCACATGATGACGTTACAGGTTACAGTGGTGTCATGTGACACTGCCATGATGATGATGATGGGTGCTGAAGCGTTGAATGATTTCAAGTAAATGAGTCGGCTATTATCCAAGTGAATCTTTGAAGCTGAGGAGTCTCCCTCAGCCTAAGGCTTCTGTAAAAAGAGTTTAGTAAAGCATTTAGTAATGAGTGGGGTACTATTGAAGATAATGGATTCGTTTATAATGAAATGATTGTTATTCATTTGAAAGTGACTGCACTTCGATTATGGAAATTATTGGGAACGCTAAATCCCTTGAGGGAATTATATGTAGATGAAAAATGAACGCGCGCATTAATTACTTCTACTTGATATTCCTACGCTGCATAGTTGATTATGCAAGAGGGGCAATTGAAAATTTAATTGTTTTAATCGGATTAAGACCCATCTTCATTTTAGACGACGTAGTAATAGGAGTAAAATAGTAATTAATACCCCTCTGTCATTGATAATTACGAAATGTTTACAAAAAAATGTACAATGCAATCAATGCAATTCGTCACTGGCAATAATATTATGAATTAGTATGAGTTATGATGTCACAAATCTGTTTATGATGTGTAGTCATTTGTATCGGTTGCACATTGCAAATTGCTAAATACAAAACCCATTAACACTCTGGAGTATATAACGCATGCAGCCACTGCACTGTGTTGTTGACCTGAGTGATGTAAAAATGAAAGGAAAAGTGTAACCTTGCGTAAGTAAACCTAAGTTGAGTTTTAACAACCTGCTTTTTACTAGGTGGTTACGTTACAGTTCATTTCTTTGTTTGGATATCTCGCGATACATATATATGAGTATTGTGCTACGCATATGTGAACTGTGAACGTTGTCACTTTTTGTATTATTGTTATAGGTAATTTAATATATACGCTATGGTGCTTAAAAGAACCGATTTCTTCTGTCAATTAAAGAAAACAGATGGAACTTGCATTACAGCAGTGCGCGCAAGTGGTTCCATTGTCTTCTATAGCTCGTCATCGGAAACAATCGGCATACGAAAACAATAATATTTCAAAGCAAAATTATGAAATATATGATTTTTCAAGGAGAGGAAACGGGTTATGTAATTTAATTATTGCGAAATGTAGTTGTACTGTCTGCGTAAGTTTTAAAAAAGTCTTTGGTAATCAACCAAGTTTGGTTGTTTCAAACTTTCTGAACTTTTCCGAACTATCGATCTGCTAATAGTATGCAAATACCATAAGAGCATACTTACTTTCCATTCGGTGGTAGTGCAGTCATCGCCACGTG
>JAHZNA010000423.1:0-15572 GCA_027743935.1 Sinodicranocentrus sp. ZH6 | reverse complement strand
CCTCGTCCAACGACCTGTGAATATTCACTTGACAAATTGAGAGTAGAATGTTAAACATGGCAAATTAGGTAGTCATGTCTATTTGTATCGATTTTCATTCAGAAGGAATCTTCATTTTTTTAAGAAAATCATGCTCTACACGTCCATCACTTTTTGATATAACAGCAGCAACACAAGTTACAGACAATCTGTTGAGTTGAGAAGGAATAAAGAAAACCGGCTACAGAACATAACCCGTTTCACCGACAAAATGTGAATGAGCCCTTGTCGCTATATTCACTTCGCCCAGAATACATACACAAAAGTTGAGTTTGGTCTATTTTGACGAAAAATATGAGCAAAATTCTCTGAGGACGTTTTACATGGATGATCACTATGATTATTTGTGCATTAGACACTACCTATGTGCATATTCCTATTGTCTTCTTTCCTATCTCCACACATCCTTCTCTTACTCTCCCAAAAATGTTGACACAACTTTGCTTTCTGCTCTTCTTTCCCTTTTACCTTGGCTCTTCATATCCTCTTGCGGTGTTATTTATGGAGTCACTTTATAAGTACATACGAATACAATTTTTTTTTCTCCCTTTTTTCTTATTCGGTAACGAAAAAAATGCAAAGAAGAAAAGAGAGATATTATGTTTATGGTAAATCTCTTGAGTTTATGACTGTAAGCAAGACATTTTTCAAGTGTGCCAAAAATGCTGGTGGTGATGTGATGTGATGGTTTGGCTAAGGTTGTTTTCATGATAGGATGCTGGTTTGGTTTTTCGCCTCGCACTTTTTGGCTACACTCCTCAGCATTGTTGCATTGTTCTCTGATACATTTTTTTTCTCAAAAGAAAATTGCCATCAGGATACATTTCTCCTTTGCTTTTCGTCTTTTTTGATACAATTTATATGAACACATATCAGATAATAACATGCATTGTGAGAGAGTACAAATCTGTGTCTTTTTAGTTCCTTGCTTAGCGAAGCCGCTCAATTTTCAAGAATACACAGATAAACACGTTCACTTACCCGCTTCAATATTCTAGGTACACATGAAAAACTCTCTTTTTTCTATCAGGAAACTCCTCACATAGGATTTTTTAACGTAGGCAGACCAGGTAAGAAAAAGAGCGGCTGCGGCTGCCTTTGCTTTGACTTGTTTTCCGTCTCAATGAATGGATGGAAAGAGATGTAACAAACTTTTCATAATGTATTCATACAGATCATGCAGAAATTTATGCACATGTCTTGCTGTGTGTCCACATGTCCAAATGTATATTAACTTGAGAAAATACGTACACAAATTGAGAGGAGGACACAAAAAGCTCAGTAAAAATGAGTTCAACTAGAAGACGGAAAAAATCTCATGTAATCTTCTCTACTTGCAACGATGTTTCCCATTATCCACTTATTACTTCATTGTGTAGCCCACAGGCAGAGTGGCGATAAGCTGTAAAATGAATACTACTTTGTGTCTATCAGCCATTCAGCCTCGCCGTATGGAAATGAAACAAGAAGAGTGTTCATGGTTGCATCTGATATTTATTAATGATCTTCTTTCCCTCAGAGTTTTTTCTCTTTTGCCAGCATAAAGTTTTTTTTTAGGTAGAGAGGTTTATGCATGTGTACCACCATTACCACCACTGGCTTGCCCGAAAAACTTTTTCTTTAATGCAAAACTAATCATTACTAATATCTTATATATTTTTCGCGAATTACAGGTCTCGGCAGCGATTTCTTCGCGCTAATTATATACATTACGATGTATGGATGGAGAACAGTTCGCCACAAATTACAGGAAAGCACTTCAATTTCAATGTAATATGCTTCGTATACGCTAATGGCTATTGGCTTCAAACTTTTCTCAATGGATGCTCTCTAATTGTGGTGTCTATCGTAGACGTAGTTTTTTTCTCAATTTTTTTGAATAGGAGATCTGCTTTATATAAACCAGGTTTTATCTGACCTTTGTATTTTTTCATGTCATAACATTGACACATGGATAAGGAAGAGCTAACCCAACTGACAATAATGAAGACACATCATCCTCACTCATATCGGCGATGATAACCACACATATTAAAAGTGTATATAGTCGTAGATACACATAAATCCGTTCTTGATGGCATCCCTATTTCCTTAATGATTATCTTGTAAAGATGATCATATCCGCTTCAGAGCTCATTTCATAAAAACAAGATAAACTTTTTGGGCACGAGATGTAATAAATGAATTGGAGAATGACTCACAAAAAGAGACAACATTCTGCAAGGAGTAAAAAGGGCACGCCAGGATTTAGTGTCGGTGTCGAAGTTCTATTTCGTCAAGAGAGTGAATGTGTGTGTGTGAGTGAGTACACGCATCCAATATAATTTTCCATCTCTCTCGCTGACTTTTCCGAGAGCCAGTGTATTTATGCAAGAGTGTGTAGTATATGAGCTGTTGTGTAGAAAAAGAGACGAAGTTAGAGTTAAAAAAGCCAATCAAAGAGTAGGCGGGTGTGGATCCTCCTCGACTCTCGTTTGTATGCAAATCAGGGAGCAATAAGAAGAACAAGGTAAGGTTTTCCTTCCATTGATTTCCTCTATGCGCATGGGTTTTAACTTAAAATACATGATTCCCGTCTTTATATATGCATATATATATGTGCATAAAATATATAGACTTTGAGTATATCCTTGTTCTCCTCATCTGATACAGTCTCGCTGATGGTGTTGTGTTGTTTGTTGATATTGCTCGTGCAAGTTGGTCTGTTTTTCTGGTGCAGTTTCCACCAAGAAGAAAACTCATAGGGACGAAGTGGCTGAGTGCTATATGGAAGTGGAGAAAATGGATGAAAAGTAGCAAAACTAAATAAACAAGGAGACTATGTGCTTTTAGAGGAAACGTGGAGACTATTATGGACTTAAGCCTGGAAAAGTAAGTGCAAAACGGACAAAACTCTTTGGGCATCTGATATTATTATGCTCAATATTTCCCAATGTTGTGGTTCATCTAGGTGGGAAAAATGGTAGAAGGACAATATAATGATGGGAATGTATCTATGCATAGTTTTTTTAGAAATGCAGGGGCAAACAAACAGAAGGAGGGATGTCGTTTGTAGGAGTTGTTTAAAGAGCCGAAACGTATGTACTGTCATGCTTAGGAATTTCCATTCAAGCTTGAGCACATTTTCCATTATGACTACTGTTGTATGTGTACTCCGCATGGACTTGGGTAGAGAGATACTGAAAAGATATGCTGAAAATGCATTTGACAACTACTGTGGTTTTACGAATAGTCAGGTTTGAAACTGCTACTGGAATCTTCTTTCTCGTAGCAAGCGACCGCCGACGACCCACATGAATATGTATACATTATGCATGTGCATACATTAACTTGGGGATTTTGTCTCACTTTTCGGCAACTTTCTTCCTTTGCTGTTTTCCACCCGGGTGAAGAATACTTTTCGGCTTAGTTTTAAAACGAGTTTGGAGCAAAGTCTTGGTTGAGGAGGATGTCATGTGCAGAAACTTTTTCAATTTTTTGAACGAGAAGGAAATATACACAAAATGGTTATAGATTTTTTTGATTATTTATTATTTCAATATTTTTTAACATAAAATAGGTTGGTTAGTGTGATATGATTTAGAAATTCATTTTTTATTAATTAAACGCCGTCATAGTTTTATTTTTGCGCTGTTAAACACAATAGACGTACAATTATGTCTAAATTTGTAAAACTTTGGAAAAATTCACATTGAAAACCTGCAAAAATAGAAATGATATTATTATTAATTGAGTTTTCGTTGTAAGTATTTTATTACTCATTTATATTTGATATAAAATATGTGATAGCGTTGTACAAGCAATAAGCAAACAACCTCCAATTCCCACCACATCACATAAGAAAGAATCAAAGTTGGAATAAGATAATGGAGCATGTGTAGTCAACTATCCACTGCAAAAAAGAGTAATGCATCTAAACCTCGTTCACGATGACAATCCTAGTCATTACATTCGTATTATGACAATCCTAACGTTCATTCTCAATGTGTGTCTCACTTTGATCCATGCCTATGTATGTAACACGCAGGGTTGGAAATATTTTGCTATTATTTCAACCCATTGTCCCTGGAGCTACATGTAGTTTTCCCAACAGGAGTCCACAAAGTGTCGTCGGAACAATGGGACAAATTGGCACTCTCCATTCTCTCCACTTTACCATTTTTTATTCATTGATCATTCATCCGATTGGTGTACGTACGTTGGACATTGAAACGCAGTATTACACAATTCCGTGCGTGCGACCTAACATTTATTCTAAATATGTTATTTTTTACAGCGTTTATACGCGTTTGGATTAATGCATGTATATTTATCAATTTGACAATTCATTGTATACACATTTGCAGTTTTAGACGATGTTGGCTAAAATCTTTAAAAAATAAATTTGACGCTAAATACAAGCTCAAAATGTCTGTGAAATTAGCCCAACAATTGAGCATTATAAAACATAGCGTAAAACAACATAGAATTCTCCTTTTGTTGTATCAGCAAAAATTACTTGAGTAAATATAACATGCACAAAGGGCATTATTTCCATGAGATGAAATACTGCTCTAGGGTGAAATTCACATGTAACGATCCATCCTTCATTCACATGATTTTATTTATGTTCGTTATCACTCATTTGCTTACTTTTTCAATCCACTTGAAACCATTATCCTATAGCGACACTTGAGATTTAATGATCTGACCAAGCGGAAATGTTGCAACGATTGAAAGATTTTTTCTTCTCAAAGTGCTCTTGTCAACTTTGCCCTCAAGAAAACCTCCTGTCCCCTAATTCCAAAGCAATACTTCTTCATCCTTCCCTACATCAATTTTTTCTGCTTTCGTGTGTAAATTTCATTCTTTTTATTAACACAAGTTGACTCAAGGGCTCTTCCACCTTGAGGGCAGTTGCCAATCCACATTCATCATTTTGTTCATTATGCTTTGTTCCCCTACACAAAAAAGAGAGTTCTCAAGTAGACACTTATTTCTCTCTCATTAGATCTGAAATGCTGATCTCGTTGAATTGAAAAAAAAATCTTCTGCTACACTTTTTTCCTCGTTAAGAGCGTCACAAAGCCAAGCATATTTTGTCACATATTTTTATCACTTATAATCTGAAGAAAAAAATGCATAGAAAACTAGAATAGCTTGCAACCCCCAATTTCCGCTTTATTTACTTGATAATGATACTCCAAATGTCACATGCGTGAATGGCCAAATGCACAATAGAATGAATGACAAAATTATGTTAAGTGTACACAACACTTGCATTTTGGTTCAGTGAACCTGAAATTAGTCAACAAGTATCTGGTTCTCTTGTTCAATTTAATGTAATGCAATTCATCAGAAGAACAGTAGAACCTGAGCTCAAGCTGTAAACTAACTATGAGCTCCCATTTTGACAATTTTACTTTCAACCTCTTTATCTCAAACGCACCCAAGCGCGTTACTCATGTCGAGTAGAACTTAGGGACAAGGGATCTCCTACAAAGGTTCGATTTACTTTATCCCTACACAATTTTAGAAAAGAGCCCTTTGCCCTACACGTGAAATTAATATATTTCAACTCAACAATAAATTCACTCTAATCATTTTTTTCTCTGAACACCCCAACAGTGTGAAAACTTACCGAAGTAAATACAGAGCCAAGCACCATAGCTGATGATTCTCTCTCTTCCTCTCACTTCTCAGCCTTTTGTCGTCTTCCCTTTTGGTTTTTATTTCAACATTTGTTTTCAATAGGGATGTATCGCCTACAGCTAGCTTTTTATATACTTTTTCGCACTCCCCTCTCACACCAAAAACGCGACAAGGAAGCTCACGGAGGAAAAAAATTGTCATCTGTAAATCTCCGTCGAAACTAGTGTCTACACCGCCCATCCATTAAATGTTTTGGTCAAAAAATTACACTCTTCCATTAGCCTCCATATTCCATTCTCATTCGGGACTGGATGATGAGTGCACTAGCTGTGCACACCAACGTAAAATACAAACGACAATCAGGATGACGGAGGAAACACTGCAATTTATATATTAGCGGCGAAAACCAGTCTACAGAGAGAATGGACAGAAAGTAACATTAAAAGTGCAGAGACGGACAAAGGAAAAAGGGAAAAAGTTGAGCAGATGTGTGACTATTCTCACTATTCCAGACACTGTGATCCCGTATTGTCCTCTATTGTCCCTTTTGGAGTCGAGAAAAAAATGTGAAATATGTGGTAAAGCTTATATGGAAAGAAGGAGCATGAACACGTTCCTCATCATATTAAACTCTCATACACACGCATATGGTATCTTTAGAGTTGGAATGGTGGAGTAAAATGCTCATCATAAATATAGTCATCTAGCCATAATATTTAATACAAATTGGTCCCTTTAGCGAAAAAGCATCCCCAGCTTGGTGAACATTTGCTGCAATATTTTCATTGGGAAAATGATATTATAAACAGGAAGGATTTATTATTTATGGTTTAATTGTCTTTTTACACTTTACGCCATGCTTGCTCTAATCGTTATATGTTTCAGAGAGGGAATATAAATATGGGTGTTCATCGTGTCTCTGCTGCCTACGCAAAAGGCTTTGTTGGGCTTTCCAAACTTCACTGAAAATATATATTGATATTTGGTGAACATTTGGTGATGAATAAACTTTTTCTGTGGACAATGCACTCTATGATTTATCAAAAAACCTGACATTTTCTTTCAACAAAACAACCACCACCACCAGACTTTGTTTAAAAATCCGATTATAAAATGTTCAGTTGTGAAATTGCATGGTAGAATTTGCCATGGGTGTAGTTAAATCACATTGAAAAAAAATATTAACAAGATTTCATTTTTATTTTGAGCTGCCTCCAGTTCCGCCTTTTATATGCACTTCTAATAAAACCCACGGATTCAAAGATATTTTCTAATTTCCTCAGTATTAAATCGGGGACTTCCCGAAAGCTCAAATGAAATCAGGTTGTCAAAGTCCATTAAAGGATTTCCTCAAGAACAATGCAATATAATAAAAACCCCTTTCCCCAATAATACTCCGTGGATAGAAAGCCCAGAGAAGAGAACCTTACGAAAAAAGCCTTTGCTCTTTGCTGTCATTCTGGAAAAGTCCCACAGAGCATTTCCCTACATGCAAAAGTTGTCTCCCTAAAGCCTCTAAAATGGGTTTAAAATGTACAATTTCCCAGAACACACGTATCCTCTCCTCCCTGTACACTCTTAATTTTATCCAAAAATCCAATCGAAAATTTCACTTCTCCTCAAAATCATCTCATCATCACCCATAACGTCTCCGCTAATAAACCACAAAAACGGAGAGTCTACAAGCTCTATCATTTCTTTACACAAAAGGGTTTGTCATCTGTGGGCTTCAATCCTGATGATATTACGGCATTATTGGTGTAAAATGGAAACTGCGAGTTGGTGCATGCCTCTATATTCGAATGATCGGGAAATGCACCGAGAATAAAATAGTAAATGAAGGAAGAAGGGTAAAAGTTTTCAGAGAGATTGGGGGAAAGTAGGTATTATATACGTAAAACGTGCTCATGTCACGCATTGCATTGCACTACTCCACACCACAACTAGAACACAGAGAGAGATGAAGGGTTATGCATAAAATGGAAATGTGTACAGACGCATTATTTCTAGAAAAGGATGTGCATAGATGCGAACCGATTCACCACAAAATCCAATAAGTGCACCCCTCTCCTCATGTCATTTACTCTACCACGATGGAGCAAAATGATGATGAACCGAAGAGGACATGTATGCCTTGCCACTGTCACCGCACCATACCACGTCATCCCGCTTCTAACACCGTTATACTGTATATAATTCCGAATATTAGCCGGAAAAATATCAATATATTTGAAGGGATTTTCACCAATGATACTGTCATACATGAAAGGCTTAAATGAACCTCGTAAGCGGTTCACACCATGGAAGACAGTGAGGTCTGAAATTCTTAACGCTATGAATTCATAAATCTGTGGCTGTGAGACAAAATTCGTATAGAAAATGAACAATGGCCAGTGGAAATGAAATAATTAGGAAGAGTGTATAGCTCATGGCGGTTGTCACTGATTTTAGAAGTCACTTGATTAAGAAGTCTACACTTCAAATCTGATTTCAACTCTGTATCATACAAAATAATCAAATCATTTTCTACCTGAAAATCCCTCCTTTGCGAATTTGACAGTTGGCCGATTCATTTTGAAATTGTGGAAAATGCCAAAAGGCCCAAGGATCCAGTTCCATCCTTGACTTTACGTCATAAAGATTTGAAAAGGAAGGGAAATTGAAGGGGAATAATTTGAAGGAGAGAAAGCCATAGGGGAGATTCATAAGTGATGAGAGTGTGCGTGTTTCTCCACGAGTGAATGAAGGAAGGAGGCGAGAGAGAAATCCATAATGAAAAGGGTTATATCATCATCCTTTTTTCCTCCTTTGTTCCTCCACAGGAGAATCAAGTAAGAAGAGTGGTGCACGTTTGTTAATCTAATTTCCCTTGTCAGTAAAACTGGAGAGAGAAAAAAAGCTGATAAAAAAGTTAAGTGAGTAAGTAGACATCTCCTTGTCTTCATTTGCCCTTCCTTTCCCTTCGACATGGTACACATCACATCACCCATCAAACCTAAAAAGCCAGATCTATTTTTCTCTCTCTTTTCGTCCTCTAATATAATGCATGGGAATGAGAAAGCAGAGCGACAGCTCTTTATGGTGTTGATGAAGAAGAGACAGATGAGAGTATATTACTGTAGCCGTTTTTTCCTCTTTGACTTTCCCCCTTTTCTCCGTCTCCCAGAAAATTTTACTTTTTCCAAGACCTGCAGTCTTTTGCTCTGCTGTCGGCTGTCTTGTCGAGTTGAAAGCCCCTCAGGGAGAATTCCCTGTCAAAATCTTGTTCCTTTAAAGTGAAAAATTTCCAGGTCACAGCAGCCAAAAAGCCTGTAACGGAGGAAGAGACAAGTTGAATGGAATCACAAGGATAAAAGACAGCTCACTTGTTCCCTTCACACAAAAGAAAAGGGAAAACAGCGAAGGAGTACAACGGTGCAGTACTGTGCACACTGCAGTAAAGGGGAAAAAGTCATAGAAAAGTAATATTTATTTACCAGCCAAACTTACACCGTTACTTATGTATCCTTATAACTTTTGTAAAAGGAGAAACTGACTGTGAGCCTTTCTTGCCATGAAACCCTATTTGAAAAGAGGTAAAGTCAACTTTAAAAAGTATATTTGGGTATGGGAGATATTCGTGGAAAAACTTTCCTTTGAAATGTCGTCGTCGTCGTGACCTCTTTGAATAATATGTGTGCTTCGACTCCCTTCTCCTACTGAGAGTGAAATGCAGTTTGAATGCATGCATACCAATTGGCTTTTGTGCATTTCCGCACTTGACTTCAACTCATGAGTATGTATATATAGGTATATCTTGTTTACAGTTTGGAAACTTCTCAATAGGTATTACTAATATACCCTGGGTTCATTGACAGAATTCCCTTGCATATCACATTCCATTCTCTTCTTCTTGCAAACAATGAACAGAAGATGTAAAAGGAGAGGATGACTTGAAATGGGATTTTATACATGTACACATATTTGTAGTGCTTTCCTCATAGAGAAAATAGTAAAATGATGCTTAGCTCCTCCATCCCCTGTCTTTTATTTTGCTTGAAGAGAAAATGCCAACTTTTTCAGGCTTAGAAGGCAACCCACAAACAAAAAGAGAACATGATCGAAAACTACTAAAATGAGCTGAAAGATATAGTCTCAATGTACAAAACTTGTGTACAACAACGAGAGTCGTAAAAGTGGGATACACTAAAAAGGGAGAAATATCTATAAACTACTTACATATAAAACATATAAAAAAAGGATTCTCACAGCGGAAGAATATAAATATGCAAGAGAAGGAGTTTCACCATGCATGCATTTCATTTACATAGGGACGGGGACGCGGGAAGTGTAGTGAAAGCCACAGAGAAAACCGACGACAAGGCCGAAGGAGACAAGTGAACAAGAAGACACGGGAAAATAATATTCTTCTTTTTCAGTTCCTCTTCACTTTCAAGAGGGTTTCGCCCTTTTCTTCACCATTATTTTGTACACAGTGGAGTTGAAGAGGAGAACTAAGTGTACGCAGAAAATAGCTAACTCAGCGTAAAAGAAAGAGGAGAAATAGAAGCTTTGTGTGAGTATCTCTCCTTGTACTTGTCTTATATTTCCCATCTAAGGAAAAACTACTTCTCTCTCTCTCTCGTCTTTTCAAATGCATGCATGCATATTCAAGAGAGACAGAGAGTGAGTGAGAGTTGAGGACAGGATGGGAATATAAAGCTGAGGAGGAAAGGTTCTTTAAGTATATCACTACTATAAAAATGAATCCCCAGAAGATTCACAAGGTAGTGTGTGTACAAGAATAGGGAGAAGGGAAAGATCGATATTTTCCTTAGAAGATGCAAATGAAGATGCGACAACAAAAGTAATAGAAGAATACACGGAAGAGGGAATACAGAGACAGGAAAACACAACCAAGCGAAGAAGAAAAAAACGACGTCAGTAGTTTGTACGCAGGAAAGCATGCTTTTAGTGAGACTTTGGGTATTTTAAGTTTGTGGGCATAAGAAATGCACTTTGAAGCAAATTTTACACTGAGGTTTGCATCTGGTAAAGTGTTTTACGGACGAAATCAATCTCAGCATTAAGTTTTACATATGTTTTCAATGAAGCTGTCACTAACTAACCGTAAGATAAACTTTGTTATTTACAATGAATGGCAGTTGGTTTTAGTTCTTTTTCATATTTCCGCTAAGATTACCAATTTGTAATAACATCTTAAGAAATGCTAATGCTAACTTAATGGTGTAATTAATCTTAAGAAAACCCACAAAAATTATGTCGGTGTAAAATAAATAAAGTTACATCTAAAGATCTAACTCTATGATATAGTGTAATAAAAAACCAATCATCAGTATTCTCATAAAAATCAATAGCATTAAAAATGCTATATCCTCTAGCTGATACATACTTCAACAAAACATGAGTACAAAACAAGTTGAAAACAATTTGAACCAGATCAGATGGCAATTTATTTATCCAATATAAAAAATGTTTGCATTCATTTTTCTCCTAGAAAAAAAAACTGATGGTCACGATTCCTGCATTGAAAAATGCCCAGTAGCCGAGAGAAATCATGTTATATTAGTCAAGATATCATCATCATTTCAAAGAAACAAGTACATATCAACTTTTTCCAACATGAATCTTTTTTTCCTCCTCTATCTAGACATTAAAATGTATTATATCTTTCACACAAAACGAAATTACCCACGGTTTGCATGTCTCCCATTGTTTTCCCATTTTTCACCATTTCAAGTAAAGCATAGCATTTATCTTTTTAGATGCAGCATGACTGGCTGGATATGAAGAAAAAAGTTGCATCCACAACAGTTGAACAGACATGCTACACACACACACACCCTTACACCAACTGGTGCAAATTATGCCAAATAAAAATTATATAGAGAGAGAGAAGATGGAAACTGGCCGGATCGAGAAAATATATGCATGCGTTTATGAATAAAAAAAACCTTATACATTTTATTATATTACAATTTATCTACCCAGACACAAATGAAAATTGTGCTTATAGCTACTGCTCTTTTTTCTTGCCTGAGCCTATATACCCTCCTCATTTCATCTCAATTAAGCCACCTGTCTTCAACTGCATATTGACTTATGTTCCCTGTCCGTATTTAAAAATGTTAGATTAGAACCAGATGTAATCTCCCACACATATCAAAAGACGAGAGAATAGCAGAACAACAACAATGCAATTTATATAAAAACGAGAATCGAAGCACACTTACGCTCCATGTGTGAGTATGTATATCAAACATCAAGCTCGGAAATCTAGGAAGGCGTCCGTCCACCCTCTATCTTGTTCACTCCAGCCCTCGACTTTTGATATCTTGAAAAGAAATCAGCAAGCAAACTGGTTGTAATGAAAAGATTTATGTGGCAGTTTCCGGGATAGTGAGCAAAAAGAAATTTGAGGTAATAGGGGTATAAAGGAGGAGGCAAAATACACTCACATGGAGAGTAATTTAGCTAGCTAAAATTGTTGATATCGCCAAGTGATCAAAAACACACTTAGTTTTATTAGTGCACAAATAATGTCTACCTTTCATTCTCAGATTGGGCATCCAACTGTGCAGTGAGTTGCTCGGCTTTAATACAGTCAGCACTAAATAGTTAGACTGGAAATGAGTTTGAAGATTTTTTCACATTTTTTCCTACTTTTTAAAAATAATTTTGTTGAATAATTCCTTTCCACGAGAATAAAATATTATATAAATGTGTTTGTTTCATGATGGGGAAAAAGGTGCATCTAAAGAAAACGGCATTATTCGCCACACTTGTGTAGTAATAATAACAACAAAAATGTAGTCAATAATGATACAGCATGGAGTGCAATTGTGCATTACGTTTGGTGCCTCCAGGGTGAAGGAAAATAATGGGATCACTAGCAAAATTTGACGTTTTGATTGCGAAAGGAAGTGGTAAAAGTGAAACAAGAATACTCTGGGATAATAACTATAAGCTACGAGCAACTTTTAAGTATGCTTGAACACAATGTGTGCACCAGAGGAAGTTTATGAAGATCGGGAGCGGTTCGCAGTACACTCATTGAGTGGATGGTTCTTGCATAGTCATTAATTTGAGAGAATATTATATTAATTATCGTCATGTTCCTGTGTGCATTTTTCTCTCATTTTTTTAAAACTCTATCAGAAATCATTTTTCATTCAATTTTTATTGCAAAAATAATTATCTCCGAGAAAAAAACAATGCCTGGAAGGAGTAATCATAAATACATTTTTTCCTTCTGCTCATATCTCCTTCTATTTTAGCAACAATTAATTTTTCAAGATGCACACACACTTTAGATTTCCCAGATAGATCAGAATCCTCCCATGAACGTCAGCCTGCATGCAGTCTAAGTCTAACAAAACAAGTGCTAAAAATGTGTGCAATTTTTATAACAAATTAACTCACTGCAGATAACCGACAGCTGTGAAAACCCCCAACAAGGAAAATTCTAGACTGAGTATCCGATCCAGTCAAATTAAGCAAATCAGAGTTCATCATCAACCACAATTGATCTTCTATTTGGATACGGGACATAGAGCAGGCTCACTCTCCCCCTTTTTTTTATTTACCCAATGCAATGGTAAAAACCAACTTTGTGTACGTTTTTGATGCAATAATACCCAAACTCTTGTGTCTGTCTATATCATCAATATCATTTCATCCTCGTCATCTCAACGAAACTGCTACATCCGTATACACATCTTCTCACTACCGGTTCCACTCTTGGAGTAAAAATCTAAACCCTACCAACAAACATATACACACATATGCATACAAAACCCATTTTTCTCCTTTTATACAGAGACATATAGATTTATCATCGAGCAACTTCACAACAATGGAACAGAGTCAACAGTGCATTCACATTTTAGTTCCCCTTTATTAGCCCGGGACAATTGGAATAGGGAAGTGTATACAGTATACAAGGGATGAATGAATCAAATCCCGGATAAAAATCATCTCCCTACAAGCTTTCCCTATCAATAGCAGCATATATCCCGGTCCTTTATTCCACTGTCAGTTATGCATTTTTTCCATTCTTTACCATCTCGTTGCTCGTCGTCGTCATCGTCTGTAATATATATATTCTTGAACTGTGTACCCGGAACTTATACACGCTTCCGTATATGAGAGCAACATTGTGCAAAAGTTTTTATACGTAATAACCTTCCTTGTGTAGTTACAAAGAACCATTTGACCCACACGAACCACCCTGGATGGATGCATGCACAAGCAGTAAAAAAGGAATATCATTGTGATGATCGTTACGATCAAAGGCATATTTTTACAGTAAACATTTACGATTTACACCGGCAAAAACATTGCCTCACTGCGAGCCTTCCTGAGGCACGTGAGTGAACACTGGTCGTGTTGACTTTTTCATATATTGTTTTCATCAATATTTCATATTAAGAGTTTGAATGTGTCAGTTAAGGGAAATTATGGGAGTGGGATGACTCTGTGGATATTTCTCTACTAAAAGAAAGAAATCGTCCACTTTTGGCAAAATGCACAAGGATACTTTTACAATGCTAGCAAGCGACAAAGCTTTTTTGTGAAATGATACAGGAAATATTGTAATGATCCCACGAGGATAAAAAGTTGCTCATCGTGTGTGCTTGCTCCATGGAAAATAAATATAAATATGAGTGCGTGGCCGTCGCACTCGGAGAGGGTGAGTAACAATTGTAGTGTTATATTAGCCGGATATATCATTTCTGATTATCATCATCATCCTGAGCGCAAGCACAGCAACACCAAGATGATCATCCTCTCCTGTCGCTTGTCAGCTTTCCCGGTTTTGGAATATTCGACAGGATAATATTTACGTAATGGACAATATTGCATCATCATCATCTCTTCTACCACCACACTACTTATTACTTCAGTCGTGATGCAATCCAATACGGATCAAATGTGAGGAAGGAGGAGGGAAAATGTACTGTTGCATTTCCCTGCACTGTCGCTTTTATTTTACCCAGTCAATCATCACCACTCCTACTATTCCACTGACTCGTATTGTTTTCAGTGGCGAGTCACATACGAAATACGTGATTCTGCCAACTTGCCACAGCCCATTTTTCCCCATTTCACTTGAATGATCCGATACCCGGAATTTGAGGAAGAGAAAGGAATATAAAAAAATAGAGAGAAAAAAGTAAAATAAAAAATACCAACTTGATTGAACCAAAGTAAACCAGTGGAATAAAACCACTCTGCGTAATGCTCTTCCATTGTAATACATTTTCGAAGGGATGGACGAGATACACAGTTTCGTTAAAAAATCTGGGATATCTCGTAAACAATGTTAACACTACTGTCCCCCAAAAATATACTTTACTTGACTGGAACTGGCGAGCGAAATAGACAGTGAGAGATATGACGTCAAAGCGGAACGTGTTATAATATAATATGATCTTGTGTTTGTTTAGGGATTTTTCCCGATAAATCTTTTGCCTCGTTGATTTATTGATGGAGTCACGTGACTCTCCAGGGTTTGACGTTCTTCTTTGTTTTTCTACTGCATTCGAACGGAGGTTAGGAAGGAGAAAAGACGAGTCAACAAAAATATGTGACGGCAGTGCAATATCTTCTAGCTATGGGGAGGACACACGCTCACCCTTAAAAAAGTACGAGTCATTTAATGGAAGTGAAAATTTTCAGTGATTCATTAGAAAAATATAATGTGAAGCTTCAAGCGTCACTTTGTCGTTTTTTTGAGTTTGTATACGGTTTAAAGGGAGTTTTAAAACGTTTTGATGGACTCATGATATCACCCTGATTAGGTCAAGATACTGCCATGCTTATGTCATTAAATGAACATGAATGAAGAGGAAAAAGTACCCGACTACTGGGAAGGTAGCTGAGAAAAATATATGGCTAAC